>JBAMJR010000242.1:250000-304556 GCA_038501785.1 Myoxocephalus aenaeus | reverse complement strand
TCGCAACGCTTTTGGTGTGAACACGGCATTAGACTGAGACATGACGACTAGCGAGCAGCAAGCAACCGCTGCTCGCTGAGGACCGCAACGAGCTTTTCGCGGCGGAAAGGGGGCGCGGCTTTACCGTGGTTCATAATTTCTGCCATTCACCATTGAAATAACCACTAGTTCTGCTTTATACTTGTTGTGGAAGTCCCACAAACATCGGAACATCAAAGGCCCCCGTGTCTGGGTTCATAATATTATCCGTAGTCGCACACAGCTCCGACTCCTCCGGGACGAGTGTCTGAATGAAAACGGCAACGGCAGGATGGTGGTGCCGATTTTTTTTCGCAACGCTATTTTCGCCTCATCTGCGCCGTTTTTTTTGCAACCATTCGCGTCTGTGCATTGACTTTACATGTAATCTACTCGCGCAAATAATTCGCTACTCTTTTGGTGTGAACGCAGCATAATGCAGAACAAAACATGCTTTTTTTTTTTTTTTTTTTTTTACATATTTAAAATTGACTTCCAACCTCAGGGTCTTACAAAACGTGCTTTCACGTCCATCTCCAAGACACCAGAAAGTCTGCAATAACACCAGAAAAGTCGCACAAATTGTCTTTACCTGTTTCTGTTGAAGTCTTCTGTATTTTGTTGTTCTTGGCGTCATCAGTTGAGTCTCATCAGAATTCAAATGTCTCTTATATTTTCGCTGTGAAGCCATGATGAATTTGATTGAAAAAGACTGCCTAATAAAACAGTAAGTTCAGTAGTATTTCTTGAATAGGTCGGTGCCAAGTCACTGACTAATCAAGTGCAGCATTTTTGTTGAACCAATCAGAGCGACCCACTCGTTCGTTCGTCCCACCTTACCAACGCTGCAGGCAGGTCTTCAACGCAGGTCTTCAACACAGGAGGACATCATGACTTTTCAATTCGCCATATTTTACTTGCCAAACAAAACAGTAATAGTAGATCGTACTGCTATTATCCTGAATAAAGCCAACAAATTATATCAACCAACATCGCAGCCTGACCTCGAGGACGAGGAAAAGTGGATTGAAATCAAATGTCCGACGAGAAAGCAACCGGAGAAGACAATGGCCGCGATAGTCCTGCTGTTTGGTGGTGAGTTATGAGTTCACATTTTTCTTTTTCAACTGTCTAACTTCTTAATTGTCTTGTTTTGTCTGAAGAACGTCAATGCTTAACTTTTTAGACTGTTCTTGTTTTTATCAGATTCATACAAAGAACTTGTCAAGAAGAAGGGGTTATTAATTCTTGGCGAGGATATATGGGCAGAGGAGGAAAGTAGGAGTGCCCGCAGGAAAAAAAAAACGTGGGAGACCGAAGTCTTGGAGCCTAAAAAAGCTGTGCAGGTGAGTGAATATTCATTTGTATGAGTCGTCTTTGTGACGTGATTATTACAATTATATTTTCCTTTTAACTTTAAATGTGTATCCTACATGCTGATATGCTAGGGTGACCAGATTTGAGTTTGTGTGAAAAAGAGGACACTTCGCTCGGGGGGGGGGGGGGTGGAGGAGAGAGAGAGAGGAGGAGGAGGAGGAGGACACTTCGTCACGGGGGGGGGGGGGGGGGGGGGGGGGGATGAGGGGGGGTAGCATTAGTGTGTAGCATGCCGTGAACTTACATTTACGTTGAGATCGGTCGACCAATGACAGTTCTCTCTACAGTCAGAGCTTGCGCAAGAAGGTGGAACGTGAGGGAGATACCATTTCCAAAACTTGTAAGGGGGGTAATAACTATTTTCCCGCACGTAGCAAAATCCCGGACGTTTTTGGAATCCCTGCCGGACGCTTTTTTTAGGTCTCGAAAAGAGGACATGTCCGGGAAAAAGAGGACGTCTGGTCACCCTAGATATGCAAGCTCAAATACTCATAGCTAACGTTAGCTAAACCTTCGGCTACTCTTTTGTAATGGTGAAAACTGCTTCTTAGACCCGCCTCTTTTGGGCCAATACGAGTTCGCCCAGAGGCAGGCAGACAGGCGGAGAGGACGTGCAGGCAGGAAAAGCATATATTTTGCGCAGATATGCTATTTTACAAATATTACTGGTTATATTCCTTATTTTCAAAAACACAAATATAGACAATTTGTATGATTTATTGTTATAATTAAACTATTGACCAGCCGCTACTGGTAACTATATAAAGTATTGTAAAAATACTCCAATATCAAAGTTCTGCATGAAAAGTCCCTATTAAGTAAAAGTGCATCAAATAAGCAGTTTCAAATGCAGCGCTTCACAGCAAGATAATTGCATGCTGTGTTTTACATAACAACAGATATAAAGGAACATAAAAAAAATATCTAAATGAGATAAAATGCATTAAAGTAAATACAAGTTGACTTGATTTGAGTCGTTCTCTAGGATTCCATTTATCATATGAAGTAGTGGAAACAGCAGTTGTAGCAATTGGACGTCTTGTGCACGTTTCTAAAACTTTACTTGACACATTCTGTAATATTATCCAGTAATACACAAGAGATGAAATCTCCTTTTCTGCTGTGGTCTTAATAAATTCTTTAAGGGAGACTCCTCAGTGTTCCTCCAGGTTTCTGCTAAACCTCGGTTAAAAACCCTTTTATCTTTGTTCCTATCTTCACATTTTTTGGCAGGCAAAGCAAGTCAAAGTTAGAGAGACTGCCAGGAACCAGGGGTTGCAGGACCTGAAGACTTCCCTGTCTCAGAAGAGACGTCATGAAATGAGTTCAGAGGATAAATCTCCACAGCATGTAAGATATACTCTTTTCTTGAGTAATTGGCTACGTTGTTGCATGTTACTTATTGTTAGTTATTAAACTAGTTTGTCAATTGCTTAGGTATTTAAGTGTTCTGTAACAAATATTCTCATATTTCCCATACTTTTACTTTTTGACAAGGTAAATCCACCAAAAAAGGCGGCTAGACGGCTGGTGTTAGCTCCTGCGTCCAGTCCCAATCCTGATGACGGTTCTGATGACACGTACATTGAGAGCCCACAAGCCCACAACATGGCAAGTCATACATATTTCTCTACCGTTTGTTGTGTACTCTTTTAGACAGAAATTATTTCTCTGTTGTATAGCCTTTTAAAGCTCTATTTTCTTGTCTTTAAAGATCCAGGAACCTGACTTTGAGGAAGACGTAGGTCTGACATCAACCCCGAAAACGGCAAGTACAATCAAACTAGAGCCTTGAATGATGGTCATCAGTGACCGATCGATCCTACACCGAACTGAGGAAAACTTAATAGTGTTTCAGTTGGACCATAACTCGCCCTCAACTGTAGACTGTAATGTAATGTTGTCACTAATACAACATTTAAATTATTATCATTTTGCCACTTTAACAGAACATATAGACCCAAACATTTTCCATTTTGAGACATACTAGTCCTATGATAGTAACACGCCAGTTATCTGTATATATCTGTTGTACAAGGACATATGGTTTAAAGTAACTCTAATCAATTTTTTGTAACCTTTGTGTTTTGTATTCCATTCTTTCTTGTATCAACAGATGGATGTTAACAACAGCATGGATGACATCATGGCATCCCTTCGTGGTAGGTGTTCAGATGAGAATTGGAGGGGTAGACATTTCAGAAGACAGTATGTTTAAACTATGATTGAGCTTGTTTACACAACATTGCTCTGTACTGAAAAGTATTACTATTATCCACCTACTACTGGCCAACTTTCACATTCAATCCTTCTGTTTTGTACAGGGTTCATAGTAATCAAACAAATGTAACTTTATTTTTAAATGTTTTATTACATTCACCTAGAACTCCCAGAAATGATAAAGCAGATGAAGGAGTGTGTGGAGTATGTCCGGGCAATGATGCCCTCGACTAGTGGGAGCCCTTCATCTGTGACGTCATCGTCATCGTCATCGTTTTCTATGGCCAGCGATGAAACGGTATGTAAAAAAAGTGGAAATAACTTTTTTGCTTTAACTTGTCAGAGAAATGTTTTTGCCAGCATCGTCTGCTGTGCAAGTTAAAACGTGTCAGGAAAACAGTGATGGGATTTACTAGGTTGAGTGTGTCACACATCAGTCATGTGAATTCGTAGATTGGGAACCTCCACACCACTGGTGGTACCGCTCCATAGAGGGATGTACAGACTACTATCAGTGTTTTAAATAATAAGATACAATATGTGTATATTAATGTGTTCCATTGAATCTCTCATACAGCACGCCTTGGCGGGCAGCATTGTGACTGTTTCGAAGAGGGCCTTCCTGCGGCTTAATAGGTCACGAATAACCCTTTTTTGCCATGAGCTGGCAGCCCTGGTGTTTTCCAAGGAGGTCCTCGCTACGTCTACCCTGACTGGAAAGTCCGGGAAAGGGGGACCTCCTAAAGACCAACTTGACGTAGCAAAAGTGCAGGCCATAACAGGTAGGTCATGTCTTGAGTGCAAAAAATAATATTGGTTGAACCGGATTTCCTGTGTAGTCAAAATATAAGAAAATGTTGTATGAATATGCTGTGTGACATCATCTATCATCTCTTCTCTTAACAGATGCTGTTATAAAAGAATTTCCCCTGACCAGTGCCTCGGACGTGCGAGCCATCATAAGGCGTAAATGCAATAATGAGCAGTTCAATCAAAGGCGATATACATGAATGGAGCCTGTTTCTATGTTGTTGTTTTTTAAGTCTTATTGTGTTTGGTGTACCATTTATAGTTCAATGTAATAAAGTCATTTTGATTACTATCTGGGAAGTTCATTCAGCATTTAGGGTACACAATATTATTATATTTATAATGTGCTAAAAGTACATCAAAAGTATACTATTAACACAATATTATTATATTTATAATGTGCTAAAAGTATACCCAAAGTATACTTTGGGTATACTATTAACACAATATTATTATATTTATAATGTGCTAAAAGTATACCCAAAGTATACTATTAACACAATATTATTATATTTATAATGTGCTAAAAGTATATGAAAAGTATACTATTAACACAATATTATTATATTTATAATGTGCTAAAAGTATACTATTAACACAATATTATTATATTTATAATATGCTTTAAGTATACTATTAACACAATATTATTATATTTATAATGTGGTAAAAGTATACGAAAAGTATACTATTAACACAATATTATTATATTTATAATATGCTAAAAGTATACTATTAACACAATATTATTATATTTATAATATGCTAAAAGTATATGAAAAGTATACTATTAACACAATATTATTATATTTATAATATGCTAAAAGTATACTATTAACACAATATTATTATATTTATAATGTGCTAAAAGTATATGAAAAGTATACTATTAACACAATATTATTATATTTATAATATGCTAAAAGTATACTATTAACACAATATTATTATATTTATAATATGCTTAAAGTATACTATTAACACAATATTATTATATTTATAATGTGCTAAAAGTATACGAAAAGTATACTATTAACACAATATTATTATATTTATAATATGCTAAAAGTATACTATTAACACAATATTATTATATTTATAATGTGCTAAAAGTATACGAAAAGTATACTATTAACACAATATTATTATATTTATAATATGCTAAAAGTATACTATTAACACAATATTATTATATTTATAATATGCTTAAAGTATACTATTAACACAATATTATTATATTTATAATGTGCTAAAAGTATACGAAAAGTATACTATTAACACAATATTATTATATTTATAATATGCTAAAAGTATACTATTAACACAATATTATTATATTTATAATATGCTTAAAGTATACTATTAACACAATATTATTATATTTATAATGTGCTAAAAGTATACGAAAAGTATACTATTAACACAATATTATTATATTTATAATATGCTAAAAGTATACTATTAACACAATATTATTATATTTATAATATGCTAAAAGTATACTATTAACACAATATTATTATATTTATAATGTGCTAAAAGTATACGAAAAATATACTATTAACACAATATTATTATATTTATAATATGCTTAAAGTATACTATTAACACAATATTATTATATTGATAATGTGCTAAAAGTATACGAAAAGTATACTATTAACACAATATTATTATATTTATAATATGCTAAAAGTATACTATTAACACAATATTATTATATTTATAATATGCTAAAAGTATACTATTAACACAATATTATTATATTTATAATATGCTTAAAGTATACTATTAACACAATATTATTATATTTATAATGTGCTAAAAGTATACTATTAACACAATATTAATATATTTATAATATGCTTAAAGTATACTATTAACACAATATTATTATATTTATAATGTGCTAAAAGTATACGAAAAGTATACTATTAACACAATATTATTATATTTATAATGTGCTAAAAGTATACGAAAAGTATACTATTAACACAATATTATTGTATTTATAATATGCTAAAAGTATACTATTAACACAATATTAATATATTTATAATATGCTTAAAGTATACTATTAACACAATATTATTATATTTATAATGTACTAAAAGTATACTATTAACACAATATTATTATATTTATAATGTGCTAAAAGTATACTATTAACACAATATTATTATATTTATAATATCCTAAAAGCATACTATTAACACAATATTATTATATTTATAATGTGCTAAAAGTATACCAAAAGTATACTATTAACACAATATTATTATATTTATATTGTGCTAAAAGTATACCCAAAGTATACTTTTGGTATACTATTAACACAATATTATTATATTTATAATGTGCTAAAAGTATACCAAAAGTATACTATTAACACAATATTATTATATTTATAATGTGCTAAAACACATCTGTGACATTTGCTTTTGTTCATGTACCAAACCATATATTTCACTTGTATATTAATTATGGTGTTCAATACATCCAAATCCAGACGTTTTGGGCTTTTTTCTCTCATAAAAACAAGCTTTGATTCACAGTTTAAATAACAATCGCTCAGTCTACCCCCCTAGGGGGGATTGGTTTTTAAAAGGCATGTCGATAGGATGGGGGTTAAATGATTTTAAACTTTAAAATGATAACAATTAGTTTTGTTTTTAATCAGTGCAGTGAGTATTATTGCAGTACTGTGTGTGTACAGTAAGTCCTCCTGCAATACAGTGAGCATAATTCCTTCTTTCATAAGTGTTTGCTCAACATTACAGGGCCTGTTGATCTACTTATCAACTTTAATATTCCCTTTACTGTCCTCACAGTTCTGTATATGAGTGTATTTGTGATGGCCGTGTGTGATCCCACACTGGAGCTGAATGTAAGTGTAAGCAATGCTCACATGCTAACTTTAAGCTCTTAATCAAGGAATAGGAAATGAGACGATTTCATGTCCTACTGCATGCTTACACGTGTGTTACAACCCGACTTAAAGGCTGCAACATAAATAGGAGACCAGACGAGTTAAAAGTATGAAATAACCACATTTATTTAAAGAATTACCTTAACTCAACACAACCAAAATGGAGAGTCAGTAATCGGTAATGTCAGCATGTGTGGAAATAAGCTCGCTTGAGATGAGCCAGTCCTGCAAAGAATCGATCACCGATCGATTCTTCGATTTTTGTTCGACTTGATCCCGACTTGCTCTGACGTGACGCACACGTGGTCAACGATGACCTCACGAGAACGAGGCGGCCGCAGCTTTTAGAGCCAGGCACTGCAGGAGTTCTCCACCGCCTGCATGACCCGATGCATGATGGGAAACGCCTGGCTGTCACCAGATCAAAGAGCTGATTGGCTCTTATATTTGACAACAAACACCACGTTTTGTAGAAAATACTATTTTTCTGTCTAGTTGCAATATTTAACGCTCGATTGTTGGCTGTTAGTCTCGTGTTGTGCAATGAAGGTTTAATCTAAAAACATATCTTGTGTGATTGATAATAGTAATAAAGCTTAATGAGCAGTGTGTTTGTTTCAGTTTAGAAACTATCGCTGTTCGCTGTACACAACTTCAGAGTTTGTTGTCGTCGTTATGGACACACACACACACATCGTGTTATTAAGACCCACTGGGCTGAACAGCTCTCAGCGTGCAGCCAATTAGCTGCTGCTGTGTACCTCTCTGGCTAGGACAAGTTTCACACCTGCTTTCATTAGTGTCACATGATGACATCATTGCAATCAGAAGTGTTACTGTGATCTAAAACAAGCCCTCACTGCAACTATTGATGCAATTGTTGCTAAGTAGACTAACGATTCAAAGTAAACAGAGATTGTTGTGGTTTTTTACAAAGATAGTTTATTTTAATGACTAAACTTTTGTGACTCGACCTCTCGAAACCTCGACACATGAACACATCATATGATCTTCATTTAAAGGATCCAATCACCCAAATCACAGAAAATGCAATATTATTATAATACTGAGAAACAAAAAGGATATTTTTAATTGGTGAATGGACTCTGCTTCATATGGAGAAAATCCACTAAACAGCTGAAATACTTGATAATGTTTGAGCAGCACTCGTAATCTCGTAACAATGAGAATGTGATTGGGACATATTACTTTTTATAATATTATCATTTGATCACAGCACAACTTTAGGAAATTTGTTTATGGGATGTTGTAGCTGTTAGGTCACTCAGGTCCGTTTGGTTCCAAGTGTACTTGCCCTTATTGGTATCAAACCTTTAATCCAACCCAGTGCAAACCTACTTCTCTTTTCACATCTTATCTCCCAGACTTTTATTATGTTTGTTCTTTAAATGACAGTTTGTTACCAAAATACCAGTGGCGGGCCGTGCATTTTCTATCTGGGCCTTCTGTGGCGTCTTACTACAGCTGAACAACCTAATAACCTCATTATGACGCCACAGCTGCAGGTAATTATTTGTTTCAAGTAAACACCTCATATTCACATAACACTGCAACATTTGACAAGTGAAATAAAATGTTACATGAAGCAGAATACCTACAAATACACTAACTGCAGAGTGCAGATACATAAATACACGCATGACAATGCATATAGACCACATCCTTGTAATTAACACTCAAGGGCACGAACCATTCAAATATTATTTACATTAGAAGGAACAATGTTAACTATATAATAAAAACACCAGACAAATTAACACAACGCTACTGCATATGTAAAAACACAAAAAGCAGTGCATTCACGTTCACTTAAAGACAAAGTGCCACGGGAGCACAATGTTCAGACCCAGATGCAGACCACAGGAGGACAGTATCAGTGAAAGGAGTTTATTAGAGGCCCAACCAGACCGTGTGGAGCCCGAGGTCCAACACAAAAGCAGCAAGTCACAAACGTGAGTCCCGTGGCTCGACGTTGGAGGCAAGCGGATCACTGCGTGAGTTCCGTGGCTCGACGCAGGAGGCTGGGGCGGTAGATCGCGGTGTAAGTCCCGTGGCTTGACACCGGGGAAGAGGGCGGACGATCAGGAACTCTGGGAGCGAGGAGAGAAGGAGTTAGTGAACAACCCAGACAAAGAGAACCTCACAGGGCGGCAGTGATGACTACCGGGGTTGAAGACGTAACAGACTGACAACCCAGGTCTGCAGGACCAGGGTTGATATGGAGCCAGTGATGAACCAGATTGGCAGCAGCTGTGCACCACTCGGGGGTGTGTCCATGGGCGGCGTCTGGAAGCAGGACCAACACACAACGAGCACATGGCAAAACACAACAAACAGGGGGATGACAGACACATGAGGTAAGGAACTTGGGAGAACAGAGGTAAGCACACAATGGGTCAGACAGGGATCCTGACAGTACCCAACGGGCGCCTCCAGGCGACCTGCCCATCTTGGCGGGATGCAGCCGGCGAAAATTCTGGACTAAAGTGGGGTCCATGATCCTTGACTGGGGCACCCATGAGCGTTCCTCAGGACCGTACCCCTCCCAGTCCACAAGGAATTGGAAGCCCCGCCCCCGACGGCGCACATCCAACAGTCTGCTGACCGTGTAAACTGGGCCCCCGTCGATGAGTCGGGCGGGCGGCGGGGGTTTGGCCGGAGGGCACAGGGCACTGGTGGACACCGGTTTGATCAGCGACACGTGGAACGTCGGATGGACCTTCAAGGAAGAGGGGAGTTTCAGCCGAACCGCGGACGGATTGATAATACCCTGGATCTCATACGGGCCGATGAACCGGGGGGACAACTTCCGGGATGCGGTCCTTAGCGGAATGTCCTTGGCCGAAAGCCACACCCTTTGACCGACCTGGTAGCAAGGAGCAGGAATGCGGCGGAGATCTGCAACGCGCTTGTTCTGTTCCGTCGTCCGGAGCAGAGCGGCCCGGGCCTCCTTCCACACCTTCCTACAGCGACGGATGTGGAGCTGCACCGAGGGAACGGCTACCTCTACCTCCTGAGTGGGGAACAGGGGAGGCTGGTACCCCAGGGAGACCTCGAATGGCGAGTGACCAGTGGCCGAGGAAGTATGAGAGTTGTGGGCGTATTCTACCCAGGACAGATGAGTGCTCCAGCTGGAAGGGTTTGACTCGGCCACACAGCGGAGGGAGGCCTCGAGCTCCTGATTTAGCCTCTCCGTCTGCCCATTAGACTGGGGGTGGAACCCGGAGGACAGACTGATGGTTGCGCTGAGAGCCCGGCCAAAGGCTCTCCGGACCTGGGATATGAACTGCGGCCCGCGGTCTGACACAATGTCCACCGGAATACCATGTAGCCGGAATACCTGGTTGACCATAATGTCCGCCTCCGGGGTCTGGCTCGGTCCGGAGGGCGTCCTGCACCACAGACTCAATCTCCCAAGTGAGGGAGCCCGCCACACAGGCTGCCGGGAGAATGTTGCCAGGACAAGAGGAATGACCCTTGGGGGAGAACTGGCGAGAGAGAGCGTCAGGTTTCGTATTTTTGTTGAACCACCCGAAGAACAACGACCACCGCGCTTGGCGGGAATTCAATCTCTTGGCCGTCCGGATGTATTCCAAGTTCTTGTGGTCCGTCCAGACCACGAATGGATGAGCGGCCCCCTCCAGCCAGTGTCTCCATTCCTCCAGTGCCAGCTTAATTGCCAGAAACTCCCGGTTTCCGACATCGTAATTTCCCTCTGCCGGGGTCAACCGGCGGGTATAGTAGGCGCAAGGCCGAAGCTTAGAGTCGGGGTCAGACCGTTGAGACAGGATGGCCCCCACGCCCGTGTCCGAGGCATCCACTTCAATCACGAACTGCCGGGTGTCGTCGGGCTGGATCAGGATGGGGGCAGAACTAAACCGCTCCTTGAGGAGCTGGAACGCCAGGCCAGCTTCTGGTGTCCATGAGAATATGGTCTTGGAGGAGGTGAGCCTTGTGAGGGGGGCTGCAAGCTTGCTGTAGTTCCTGATGAAGCGGCGATAGAAGTTCGCAAACCCCAAGAACTGCTGGAGTTGCTTCCGAGAGGAGGGGGTCGGCCACTCAGTTACCGCCTTGACCTTCTCCGGATCCGCCCTCACCTGACCCGTCTCAATAATGAACCCCAGGAATCGAACAGAAGTTACATGGAATTCACATTTTTCTGCCTTCACGAACAGCTTGTTCTCCAGTAGGCGCTCGAGGACCATCCGGACATGCCGCTGGTGCTCCCGAAGGTCTGTGGAATAGATGAGGATGTCATCTATATAAACAAACACAAAGCGATTCAGGAAATCACGGAGCACGTCATTTACCAGCGCCTGGATGACTGCGGGGGCGTTGGTGAGTCCAAATGGCATGACCAAATATTCAAAGTGACCGAGGGGGGTGTTGAACCCCGTCTTCCACTCGTCCCCTGCCCGGATCCGCACCAGATGGTATGCGTTGCGGAGGTCGAGCTTGGAGAAGATAGTGGCCCCAGCCAGAGGTTCGAATGCTGAGTTGATCAGCGGCAGAGGGTGTTTATTCCGGGTGGTGATACTGTTCAGACCACGATAGTCAATGCAAGGCCGGAGACTCTTGTCCTTCTTAGCGACAAAGAAGAACCCGGCCCCGAGTGGTGACAAGGACGGGCGAATGATTCCAGATTTCTGGTCTGGACAGATTATATAACCGACTGGAAGGGAACACCGCGCCGGGGTGGAGGTCAATAGCGCAGTCGTAGGGACGGTGAGGAGGCAAGGAGAGAGCCCGGGTCTTGCTAAACACCTCCCCGATGTCATGGTAGGCGGTGGGAACGGAGGTGAGATCAGGCGGAGGCACGAGGTTGTCCTGTGGACGTCCTCCAGGAGGTAGCGCAGACTTTAGGCACCTAGCATGACAGTACGGGCTCCAAGCCGCAATCCTCCCTGCCGCCCAGTCAATCTGGGGGTTATGAGTGGTGAGCCAAGGGTGGCCCAGAACTAAAGGGCTTTGAGGTGAGGGGAAAACATAAAACTGAACTCTCTCCCTGTGGTTCCCAGACAGGATAAGCTGAAGTGGCTGGGTTCGGTGGGTGACTCTGGCCAGGAAGCTACCATCCAGGGCATTGACCACCAGTGGGTCTTCTAGTGTCTCTACGGGAATCTGGGCTTGGGCTACGAATTTAGTGTCCATAAAGCTCTGTTCCGCTCCAGAGTCCACCAAAGCGGAGAGAGAGAGAGAGAGAGAGGGAGTGCAGCGAGAGGGAAGCAGGCAACAACAGTCTTGGTGGGGAGTTGGGAGAGGGCTCGGGTTTTCTCTTCAGTATCCCAACCGCTACTGGTGAGCACCCCCGTTTGGGCGAACTGGGCAGGAGGAAACAGCATGTCCCCGTTGGCCACAGTACAGGCACTCACCTGCTCCAAAACGCCTTTCCTTTTCCTGCAACGAGAGGCGAGTGCGGCCGAGCTGCATAGGCTCCACCTCCAAGGAGGAAGAGGGGAGCGGCCTTGGAAACTGAGGACCCAGGCGCTCGCCCTGATAGGCTGACGCAGTGGCGCGAGGACGGAAGCTGGGGGATAATGACGTCACGGGTGACGCCCCCTGGGACTTGTAGTTTCGCTCACGTCGTCTCTCCCGCATCCGATTGTCCAGACCGATCGTGAGTTGAATCAGCTCCTCCAACGAATCGGGCTTCTTACAGCTGGCCAGTTCGTCCTTGACGGCTTCAGACAGTCCGTGGAAAAACACGCCCCTAAGCGCCGTCTCACCCCACCCGGACTCGGCGGCGAGAATGCGGAAATCCACGGAGTGTTCCGCTACACTCGCTTGTCCCTGTCGTAGGCAGATAAGGTGCTGAGCGGCGTCCTTGGAGTCCACCGGGTGATCGAAAACCCTCCGCAGATCCTCCACGAAGGTCACGTAATCCACGGAATTGGGCTGGTCGATGCTCAACGTGTTCGTGGCCCAGTCCAGAGCCCTTCCCCGCAGTAATCCGATTACGTATGAAACCTTGGCCCGGTCCGAGGCGAACGTCCGGGGGTGTCGGTCGAACACCTGCCGGCATTGGAATAAGAAGCCCCGACACCTCCCCAGCGTACCGTCGTAAGGATCCGGGGACGGCACGGGGGACTCCCGGTCCGGCAGGGCGGGATTGGGCGAGAGGGGTGCCGGTGCTGGAGAAGGCGGATGATTGGCTTTACGCGCCAGGTCCTGGACTATGCAACCGATCTGGGACACCTCAGCTGCCATGGACCTCTGCGTTTCAGCCATGTCCTTGATCATCTGCTGGTGTTCCGCCAGCAGCGTGCTGTGTCCCGCCAGTGTAACTGCTGGGTCAATGTTTGGTCAGTCTGTTCTGTCACAGGAGCACAATGTTCAGACCCAGATGCAGACCACAGGAGGACAGTATCAGTGAAAGGAGTTTATTAGAGGCCCAACCAGACCGTGTGGAGCCCGAGGTCCGACACAAAAGCAGCAAGTCACAAACGTGAGTCCCGTGGCTCGACGTTGGAGGCTGGGGCGGTAGATCGCGGTGTAAGTCCCGTGGCTTGACACCGGGGAAGAGGGCGGACGATCAGGAACTCTGGAAGCGAGGAGAGAAGGAGTTAGTGAACAACCCAGACAAAGAAAACCTCACAGGGCGGCAGTGATGACTACCGGGGTTGAAGACGTAACAGACTGACAACCCAGGTCTGCAGGACCAGGGTTGATATGGAGCCAGTGATGAACCAGATTGGCCGCAGCTGTGCACCACTCGGGGGTGTGTCCATGGGCGGCGTCTGGAAGCAGGACCAACACACAACGAGCACATGGCAAAACACAACAAACAGGGGGATGACAGACACATGAGGTAAGGAACTTGGGAGAACAGAGGTAAGCACACAATGGGTCAGACAGGGATCCTGACACAAAGTCCATCCGTGTCTCTTTGTTAACAAACAGTTCAATGACGCGGTTGTGAAGTTTATCGGTGCGCTTCAGTTTCAGAAACAGGTCCTTCTCAATGACAGTCGAGCCTCCCCAGTTGCGTTTCTGGAATAAGTTATGATGCGTTTTAGGGCTGAAAATGTCCGCTCAATATTGGGCTCGTCACCGCCAAACATGCCAGTCCGTAAAGTTGACGCATGCTCTCCACCAGATCGTTCTGCTGAAGGAATGCCAGTAGATCAGCAGGCCTTTTTCCTTCAAAGCCAGCCATGGCGTACATTACAGGCACTTCTGTTTTATGCCGTGTCGGATCATCAAACAGAGGTCCGTGACTCTGTGTAAGGTTGGAGGCCGAATACCGGGATTTCTTCCGATATGCCTGAAACTGCTGGGGGTCGAGGAGGGAGAGAAACATTAATTTCTCGTGGTCTTTGAACCAATTTCATGTCTGGGCAAGAATGTTGTCCAATATATCGCCAGTGTTGGGGTAGTTACTTAGAAAAAGTAACTAGTTACTAGTTATTTCTGAAAATTGTAACTAGATTACTTTACTAGTTACTGCATTTGAAAAGTAACTTCACTACTAGTTACTTTACTTTCCATTTTTTTTAAGCAAATGTCCAAATTAACCGCAAAGATACATGGACAACATCATGGCTCTTTCATCACTTTATTTTCAATTTTCAATAAAGGGCATCTCTTAGCCTTTCCACATAGTGTATTGTAATTGTAAAACGTTGGGTTACGAGCCGCTACTACCTTCGGTCAGAGTCCCCGTTAGCTCCCTGCTGTAGCCAGCTGGGGCTCCTGCTAGCGCTCCGTCACTTCCCCGCTAACTTCCGCTAGCCCTCCGTTAACTAAAGCTAGAGGAGACGCGGGCAGTAGCAGCAGCAGCGGGCAGTAGCAGCAGCAGTGGCCGGTAGCAGCAGCAGCGCTAGCTAGCTGCTACTAGCTTGCTACAGCGGGGACACTGATCGGCCGTAGGAGCGGCTCGTAACCCGACGTTTACGGTAGATTGTTCATGCAGGAAGTGTCGTGTGACTCGCGCGCCACTAAAAGAGAACTTTTCGGACTGGTAAAAATGGCTTGGGTAACGCAGGAAAGCGCGTTCCTGAGGTCTAGTAAAGTAGTGTAGTTACCAATAATTTGAGTGTAATGCGTTTTTTATTTGGCCATTTGTGCCTAGAGTCCAGACTCATTGGAATGTTTGGTGCAGGGCTCTTTGAGTCACAGTTTTGGAAAAGAAAATAAGAAAACACTATAACAGGAAAGAGAAATATATATGTTATATGAGGAGTTAATGAGTTTCAAGCTATTCTTGAATGGTAGATAACGGATATTGTTCTTGGACTTGAAGGTATCCCCTGAGCTAGCATTCCTTGTGTGTCTGTTCCATGTATTTTTGCATTTAGTTGAATAAATATTCAGTTGTCTTATTAAATACTGCATTTCTGAAAAACACAAGAGGGCTATAGTGGAGTTTAATTTCAACTGATAACCATGACAGACGAGAGTGCATTTATGCCATATTTGTTCTTATTGAGCTCTGGAGGGCCAATCTGGCTCAGTTTTGAACTAGTTTTAGTTTATTTATGTCTTTCTCTGCTGCTGACCATTTTCCTGGGAGGTATTGCAGGTGATAAAAGGTCAAAAATTGTAATACCTGACAATTAATAGATGTTAAATAAGTGGAGCACTTTCTAGCCTTTGGTATGCCCCATCCCATGTTAGTCACAATACAGTCAATGTGCTAAGACCACAACAATTGTTCATCCAACACAACACCCTGTAAATAGTGTCGCGTCATCGGCTACATTACCATGTTGGCATTCTCAATTGATAGAGGAAGATCATTCAAGAAACTAGTAGAGTAGAGGGCCTAAGCAACTTCCTTGTGGAACCCCACAGCTGATGTATCTGCAGTCCGACCAGCTACCATTATAAAAGACTTTCTGCGATCACTCAAAAAGAGAAGTGACCATCCATGAGAGGGCCATTCTGCGGAATCCATATTTATTTAGTTTATTAATCATTATAGCATGGTCTATTAAATCTAATCCTGAATTTAAGTGAAGGGAAGCATTTTCTTGTTATCCATCTGTTTCAGCTAGCTGGGCAAGGGCAGTGGCTGTAGAGTGACTTTGTTTGTGTGCATGTTGGGAACTAGTAATCTGTTTATTCCTAATAAAATAATCTAGGATTTGTTTGGAAACTATTTGCTCAAATAATTTGCTCAAAATAGGAAGTATAATCATCATCACATGGGAGCAAGAAAAACAAGTGGACTTTAAAGAGGGGAAGTTGGACCATCAGTTCGTTGTCCAATCAGTTCCTGTTCTCGTAACTATGGAAATCATTTTGGGAACCAATTTTAACCTCATTATTACATTTTTTTTTTATATATAAACAATTGTTCAAATTACTATGTGTAATGTGTAGCTTGGACTCTATTCGCCGAACGTTGCATCCCATCAGCTCTACAGACCATTTTCAATGTATTTCACCTCATTGGTTTGGTTGGTATTAATATGTAAAATGTGTGCAATGTTCATGAATTTCTATCTCCAGCACCAAGAAACCGATAAATATTGCTTGAGGAATTAACTCCAAAACTGTAGAAATAAAGATATGAAGAGAAAATAAAAACTGGTATGACGTCAAAATTGAGGGACGAGGGACATCAGTCCCCAGCTATATGGAAACATAAACTGGAGCGTGGCAACGAAAGGGAAGTGATAAAAGAGCAACGCGACGGAGAGTTCTGGACAGAAAGCTGCCGAGCTTCAGCAGCTCCTCTTATTCTGACGATGGAGACCCTGCGAGAAGCTGATCTCTGCTTCCCGCGGATGAACTCCTCCTGCGAGAAGCCGACACATCCACACTCTGAGGCCATGCTGATTTATGTTCTGCTTTCATCCATCTCTCTGATCACTGTCACTCTCAACCTGCTGGTCATCATCTCCATCTCCCACTTCAGGTTCATACGATAATATATATGAACACCTTAATGAGATGAAATTGACACTAGAGCTGTTGTGGTGGTTTGACAATGATTTACATCGTGGGATAAAAACAATGTCTTTTTTTGCCTTTTCCCTCATGCATTACAGAACCATATGCTTTTTTTTAAAATGGCTATTTGATTGCAGTGTAGTGATGTTTTTCTTTTTTTTTCTCTTTTTCTCTCCAGGCAGCTTCACACCCCCACCAACCTCCTCATCCTCTCCCTGGCTGTCTCAGACCTCCTCGTGGGCCTCCTGCTGATGCCGGTTGAAATAATCTACATCGAGGCCTGCTGGTTTCTCGGTGACGTTCTGTGTACGCTGTATTATCTCGTAGACTACATTATTACAACTGCATCAGTAGCCAATATGGTGCTCATATCAGTTGATCGCTATATAGCTATTTGTGACCCAATGCATTACCCCACCAAAGTCACCAAGAGACGAGCACAACACTGTGTTTGTTTGTGTTGGATTTGGTCTGTTATCTTTAGGACTGTCCTGTTACACGATCACCTGGAAAAACCAGGCCGGTCTAACTCCTGTTTTGGGGAGTGTGTGGTTGTCATTAATTACATTGCAGGTGTTGTTGACCTTGTTTTCACTTTTATTATACCCATTCTTGTCATCATAGTTCTGTACATGAGAGTATTCGTGGTGGCTGTGTCTCAGGCTCGAGCCATGCGGTCTCACGTTGCAGCTTCAACAACCCAACGATCAGGTGCTGTAACTGTGAAGAAAAAGGAGATGAAAGCAGCTAGAACGCTTGGTTTTGTTATCCTTGTCTTTTTGTTTTGTTTTTGCCCCTACTATTACCCCGCACTTGCAGGCGAAGACACTTCAATTGATGCTTCTTCTGCTTCCTTTGAGATCTGGCTGGCACATTTTAACTCCTGTTTGAACCCTGTCATCTACGCCTTTTTCTACCCCTGGTTCAGAAAATCCATTAAACTTATCCTGACGCTTCAGATTCTGAAGCCTGGCTCCTCTGATGCTAATGTACTATAGGGACACGCAGGCGTGTTTAAACGTTGTCTTTAAACTGAGATGTTCTTTATGCCAGGGGAAATGTATTTTTATTGTCTTGTAATCTTGATCACTCTTGATATGTGAAACATTCTGCTATCAATTGTCATCCCTGACGTATGTATGTGCCCACTGACATATATGTGAAACCTCAACAGGTCATGTAGACTGTGATTAAAATACTTTGTCAGTAATCATTTAACCTTTATAAAACAGACCTATGTGTAGGCCTCTGCTCGAAAATTGCATACCCAAACTAAAAAGGGTGTATCTCTGCAACCACTATGGCTATTTGAATAATTTTGGTGTTATAATAAAATGCTAAAGATGTGAGATTTTGTTCAGATGTGTAAATATCAGTCTATATGTTACTGGTTAAGAGTAAATTAAGATGACACACAGCAAAAATGAAAAAGTTGTAGGTTCGCCTTGAAAAAAATGTTTATTACAGGATGATTATTTCTTTAGAATGATGCAGCTGTAAGGTCCAACTCTAACCCAAATCATAGCACAATGTGACGATTCTCTCTGCAAAGGTTGACTTTGATAAAGTGAAGCAGAACAAAGTTAGAGAGGGTTTAGTACAGAGAACATTCAGGCGAGGACTCAAAAATGGTCATTTGGGCACATTAGGAAACATTAGGGCATCATGTGCCAAACCATATATTTCACTTGTATATTACTTATGATGTTCAATACAGCCAAATACAGCAGTTTGGGTTCTGTTGTTTAATATATGTGATTATGATTCACAGTTTTAAATAACAATCTTTCAGTCTCCCCCCGCCCCCCCTGAGGGAGGGATTGGTTTACATGTCACACAATCACAGATATTTTAACAGATGTGAAATGTAAAATAAAAATAATTATAATACGACTGATTGATATTATAGTTTATTCACAGCTGTGGCTGACACCTTGACTATAGCTCAGGGGGATGAGTGGTCGTCCCGCAACCACAAGGTAGCCGGTTCAATCCCCAGTCCCCCCATAGCTCACATGTCAAAGTGTCCCTGAGCAAGACACTGAACCCTAAATTGCTCCCCGGGTGCTGCTCAGGGCAGCCCACTGCTCCCTAGGATGGGTTAAATGCAGAGAACACATTTCATGTATGTACTATGACAAATAAAAAGGATTTCTATTCTTATTTGGCCTTTTGTCATGTCGCAGGCTTATGTCATGCGATCTCATGTTGTAGCTGTCACACAGCAGCAATCAGTTAAAGTAACATCGAAAAAAAACTGACATATTAGAGAGAATGACAGTAATGGAGAGACCAAAACCATTATTTTTCTCTGAAGTGGAAATCAATTTCCTTGTTGTTGTCAATAATAATATTAAAGACACCTAAAGTCACAACACTTAATTAAAATATGACTATGTTCATAGAATACAAAATGATATACACATCTCTATCAGTTATCTCTTTCAGATAATATTATTCTTCTATATTTCTTTTGATTCAGCATATATATTCTCTGTGAATTGGCTTCAGCCCCCCTATTAGAATAACTGAAAATGTCTCAAAACTAATATTGCTGCTTTTATTTCCATGCCAAACACAAAGGCACGTATCCTTTAAGGATGCCTGCCAAAACTCATTTCAGATTGAGGATCTGTTCTATTTCATCCTTACTGACGGCCAGAGGCAGTGTTTCACACTGGATATGTTCAGTATCACGCTTGCGCAGTTTGAGTAATTATAACAACAAAGTCACCTGTGACCTCGGATGACCCTCCAGCCGGATATAACTTCCGGCGTCATCCTGAGATCAGTCCTTTTTCATCTTCTCGCTG
Source organism: Myoxocephalus aenaeus (assembly GCA_038501785.1). Taxonomy (NCBI): domain Eukaryota; kingdom Metazoa; phylum Chordata; class Actinopteri; order Perciformes; family Cottidae; genus Myoxocephalus; species Myoxocephalus aenaeus. Next base: position 284,471 of record JBAMJR010000242.1, on the reverse strand, counting down.
CGCAGGCTAACTTGTATGTTAGCATCAGCTAAAAGCTGAACTTGTGTAGAAGAAAGCTTGTCGCTTGTAGCCTTGTGACCACGGGTCGGAGTTACGGGTCTCTCGCCCTGCAAAGGCTGCGACAGCTAGAACCTCCTAGGAGGAGACAGTGCGCTTCTACGTCCGGACCATCAAGCCGGACAGCGTACCTATCTTCGGTCATCACCAGGTCGGCTACCTTCACACCGTGAAGCATCACTGGGTGAGATCGACTAATATTGTTTCTGCAACAGCAGATTTCACGGTGGGCAGAGCGCTCTCGCTCCTGCTAACTAAGTGGAGTGCTAACGGAAGTGCGTCCGCTCGGCGTGGCTGGATCGCTACTGTCGCGGCCGGCTTTCAGTGAGCAGCGTCCCGTTCAGGTTGACTGATGGGACGCTAATGAGAGCGACGTCGATAAACATTGCGGCTGTTATAAGTAGCGGAGTGTTCCCACTCAGGCTAACTGGTGGGACGCTACCGAGGTTACGTCGATAGTGAGACTGACAGCGTGTACATCAACGTCGGTAAACATTGCGGCTGTTAACTGAGACCACGCTAATTTTGACAGCAGCTACGCTACTAGTGAGGAGTTTCCTAGAAGTGCTCCCCTCTCACTAGCCAGACCGTGTCTGACCTGTTTCCACAGGACTGGTCTCCACTGTAGCACAGTGCTCCCACTGAAGCTACTGCTAGGACACCAATAATCACAGCTACTGTACCAGTCACGGCTACTATACTAGTCACAGCTACGCTACTAGTGAGCAGAGTTTCCTTGCTCCCCTCTCACTAGACAGACCGTGTCTGACCCGTTTCCACAGGACTGGTCTCCACAGTAGCTCACTGCTCCCGCTGAAGATTACTGGGTAAACTCCCTTGCTCCTTACTAGCTTACTGGTAGGACACCAAGAATCACAGCTACCGCACTAGCAAAGAGAGCCGTACTAGCGAAGAGAGTGCTCTAGAAAGAGAAAGAAGCGCCCCCTTCACACTAGATGGACTGTGTCTGACCTGTTTCCACAGGACTTGTTTCCACAGTAGCAGAGTTTTCTCGCTTGGCTTACTGCTAGGACACCAGTAATTACCACTACCATATTAGGGAGGAGAGTGTTCTCACTCCCTCTCTCTTACTGTTCCCTGCCTCTTCTCTAGCAGTCAGCAGAGCGCCCCGCTCAGACTGAATTTGTAATCCACATCGATTAGTGGGGCAGGGTCCCCTCAGACTCGTGCTTAGGTGTAACCTTGCCGGCTGCGGGACCTGTGTGGCTCCTCTCCAGCCTGAAGACGGCCATGACCCATGACCCCTGGCCTCGAGCCCGGGGGAGGTTCTCTCGCCTTCCACCCTAGTGCAGAGAGGAGTTAGGCATCAGACCCATCTGCGGCTGGACATTATGTCACTGGCAGCGTCCGGCAATTTCTTTACTGAGTACAGTGGCGAGCGGCCCTCCCATGCTTCCGGGCCTGGTTCCCGTTCCTCGGGCCATACCCCTTCGGCGGGGGCAGTCGACAACTCCAGGGGGTCTGTCATCCGCAGGGCGCTGGCTTTGCCTTCTTCAGGCACATTCCCGCCTGTAACGGCTTTGCGTTACCCCGTGGGTTTTCTGGGTTTGGTAAGTAATATGCTCTCAGCCTCGCCCCTGAGCACACCTCTGCTGGTTTCGGCTTAGTCCCTCGCTCCAGCACTACGTCCTCGGCTCACCGCTCTCCCGTTCCACAGACGCTACTCCTGTTTAACGGGAAGACACACATGCACACAATTGCCCCCAGCTGCGGCTCATTACCTCATCACGACACCTGTTCCCTTGAACCACACCCTCGCTCAATTCCCTCTGCAGCTGAGCGCAACCCTGCCCCGCCCCCACATACCTCCACCGCCCGACTTAGGCCGGGGTCCCATCCGGCCTAACCTACTCCCCCTCCCCCCCGTGAGAGCGGGAGAGGAAGTCGGCCACGACCATCTGCGTCCCCGGCCTATGGATCACCTTGAAATTAAAAGGCTGCAACGCCAGATACCACCGGGTAATCCGCGCGTTGGTATCTTTCATGCGGTGGAGCCACTGGAGGGGGGCGTGGTCCGACCAGAGGGTGAAAGAGCGTCCCAGGAGGTAGTAGCGCAGGGAGTCGACCGCCCACCGGATGGCCAGGCACTCCTTTTCCACCGTACTGTACCTGGCCTCCCTCTCGGATAGCTTCCGGCTGATGTAAAGAACGGGGCGGTCAACCCCCGTACCTGCTGGGACAAAACGGCCCCCAGCCCTCTGTTCGAAGCATCAGTCTGCAGAGTAAAGGGAAGAGAGAAGTTAGGTGTATGAAGGAGTGGTTCCCCACAGAGAGCCTGTTTTACCTCCTCAAACGCCAACCGGCACTGCTCCGTCCACTGGACCGGATCTGAGGCACCCTTCCGGGTCAGGTCAGTCAAGGGGCTGGTCAGATCCGCGAAGTTCGGGATGAAGCGCCTGTAATAACTCGCCAGCCCCAGAAACTGCCTCACCTCTTTTTTTGTCTTGGGCCGCGGGCAGGCCGCGATTGCAGTGGTCTTGTCCACCTGAGGGCGCACATGCCCGCCGCCCAAGTGGTACCCCAGATACCGTACCTCCCTCCGTCCAACTGCACACTTCCCCGGGTTGGCAGTGAGCCCAGCCTGCCTCAGGGACTCCAGCACCGCGCCCACCCGCTGCACATGCTCCGCCCAGGTGGTGCTGTGAATGATTACATCATCTATGTAGGCGGCAGCATATGCAGCGTGCGGACGCAGCACCCGGTCCATGAGGCGTTGAAAGGTGGCTGGGGCACCGAACAACCCGAAGGGAAGCGTGGTGAATTGGTACAAACCAAATGGAGTGGAGAATGCCATTTTTTCCTTGGACTCTGGCGACAGAGGAATCTGCCAGTAGCCTTTGGTCAAATCCAGTGTCGTAAAGAAACGCGCAGCGCCCAGTCGGTCCAGGAGCTCGTCGACCCGGGGCATTGGGTACGCATCAAAACGTGACACATCATTCACCCTGCGATAGTCCACTCAGAACCGTATAGACCCATCCTTCTTGACAACAAGAACAATGGGGCTAGACCAGGCACTGTTGGACTCTTCTATTACCCCCATCTCCAACATTGCCGCCAATTCTCTCTGAACCACTTTTCTTTTGTGTTCAGGTAACCTGTAGGGTCGTAACCGCACCGTCACGCCTGGAGGAGTCTCTATCTGGTGCGTGATGAGGTTTGTGCGTCCTGGCAGGAGAGAGAACACGTCCACAAACTGATCTTGCAACTGGGCAATGTCTGTTCTCTGGGTCCCGGAGAGATGGTCTTCACAAAGGAGCGAGGCCGGATTGGTGGATTTTGGGACCTCAGGCCCCAGCTCCTCTCTCTCAGAAACCGCGGACACCAGAGAAACAGACTCCGCCTCCCTCCATGCTTTCAGGAGGTTGAGGTGGTAGATCTGTGTAGCTCCGCCCCTGTCAGAACGCACCACCTCATAGTCAACATCCCCCACTCGCCGTGTGACCACAAAGGGCCCTTGCCACTTGGCGAGTAATTTAGAGCTGGAAGAAGGAAGTAATACAAGTACCTTTTCTCCCGGTGAGAATTGTCTCAGCCTGGCTCCTCTGTCGTACAGCCGTTTTTGACGCTCCTGGGCCTGGAGCAAATTCTCACGTGACATCCGACCCAGTGTGTGGAGTTTTGCTCGCAGGTCCAGGACGTATTGAATCTCATTCTTACTGGTGCTCGGACCTTCCTCCCAGTTTTCCTTAATCAGATCGAGCACCCCCCGTGGGGTCCTGCCGAACAGCAGTTCAAAGGGAGAAAATCCCGTGGAGGCCTGGGGGACCTCCCGCACTGCAAACAACAGAGAATCAAGCCATTTATCCCAATTACGTTCATCATCATTAATACATTTACGGATCATGGACTTTAGAGTCTTATTCAGACGCTCCACCAGACCGTCGGTCTGTGGGTGGTAAACACTGGTCCGAATAGATTTAATGCCCAGCAACCCGTAAAGTTCTCTCAGTGTTCTTGACATGAACGAGGTGCCCTGGTCAGTCAGAATCTCTTTCGGGACTCCGACTCGGGAGATAACCTGAAACAGCGCCTGCGCGACACTCTTTGCAGAAATGTTGCGCAACGGCACTGCCTCCGGATAGCGTGTTGCGTAATCCACCAGGACTAACACAAAGCGATATCCGCGTGCGCTCCGGTGAAATGGCCCGATGAGGTCCATGGCTATTCGCTCGAATGGCACCTCCATTAATGGCAGAGGACGCAAAGGCGCCCTCGGAATGGCCGGCTGATTTACCAATTGACACTCCGGGCAGGACGCGCCCCAACGGCGCACATCCGCCCGGATGCCCGGCCAATAAAATCGGGTCATTATCCGGTCTAGTGTTTTTTCGTATCCCATGTGACCAGCCATCGGGTTATAATGAGCCGCCTGGAAAATCATTTCCCGACGGCTTTTCGGCACCAGCAACTGGGTGTTCTCCTGCCCTGTCTGAGTGTCACGACTCACTCTATACAGCCTGTCCCTAATCAATGAAAAGTGCGGATATGACTGCGCTGCGTCAGGGCGCAGCAGCTGACCATCAACTCGCATCACTTGGTCAAAGGCCGACCGCAGAGTATCGTCACGAGACTGCTCGAGTGGAAAATCTTCCATGGAGTGGAACTCGGGAGCCGGTGGAGTCTCCACGGGAGGCTCCGCCGGTTCCTCCTCCTCCTCCCCGTCTGCAGTGTCGGACAAACTCGCGTCACCACTGAGCACAGCGCACATATCGCATGCCCCTGTCTGCCGTGAACGCACCCCCGCTGCCTGCCCCATTAGTTTATTAAACCCCGGCCAATCGGTTCCCAAGATTAGAGGGTGCGTAATGCGGGAGCTAACCGCAACCTTTATACTATGCTTTTTCCCCCCGTGTCTAATTTCAACTGACACTATGGGATACTCGTGAACATCCCCATGCACACACCTAATCCTCACCCACAATGCCTCCACCAATGCCCCGGGTCGAACCAGGCTCTGGTGGATCATAGACTGCGTACAGCCCGACTCCACCATTGCCTGATGTGTACCCCCCTGGATTCTTACCGGAACGCGGTACGTCGCTCCGGGATCGGGGGAGGGTGTTGGCGGGCCGGCAACCCGAATCACTTGGCCCACCTCCATCAAGGGGCACTCCCTCCGGAAGTGTCCGGGCTGCCCACACCTCCAACACTCCTGCCCTGACGTCTGAGGACCCCTCTGTAGGTCGGGAAGGGTGCCGGTGCTGGCCGTGATCGGTGGATCGGGGACCCGAGGGAGGGGTGCCGGCCAAGGAGCCGGCCAAGGAGCCGGCGAGAGTCGCGCCGGGGCCTGCGGAGGTAGTCTCCTCCGCGGGGCGGGTGTTGGCCGGGCCGACGCGCGCCGCTGTCCCCCGGCCCGGGAGGATGCACCGCCAGGTGATCCTCCGCCAAGGTGATGGCGGCCTCCAGTGCAGTAGGGCGGTGGCAGCGGACCCATGCCGATGTTCGGGCCGGCAGTCCGCCCACGAACTGCTCAAGGATCACCTTCTCCACCACTTCGTGCGCCCCTCCCGCCACCCCGGGTTGTAGCCATCTGTTGGCGGCGTCCCTCAGCCGCTGGGCAAAAGCGAATGGCCGGTCCTCGGCCCCGAGCGTTGCCTCCCGGAACCTCCACCGGTGGTCCTCTGGAGACAGGCCGAGCCGATCTATTACGGCCTTGCGCACATCCGCATACACCTGCCTGGATGCGGGAGGCAGCCCCAGAGCCGCGGTCTGCGCCTCCCCGGCCAGAAGAGGCAGGAGCCGGACCGCCCACTCGCCCACCGGCCAGCCACACGCCCCCGCTGTTGCCTCGAAGGAGTCCAGGTATCCTGTGTAGGGCAACCCCTGCCAGTGGAGGGGGCCCCGGAGAGGGGGCCGGCGTCAGCGCAACTGCCGCTGCCCGTGCAGCGATCTGTTCTAGGGCGAAGGTCTGTCTCTCGGCAGTCTCCTGGAGAGCCCCCAGGAACCGCCGGTTGGTCTCCGCCTGCTCCTGCTGCATGGCCGCGATCCCTGCCAACATCTGCCCCAGCGCCACGATGGGCTGGGTCGGCGCCTCAGGTTGCTGCTCCGTGCGATCCATCACCTCTGCCCCACGTTGGGCTCCACTGTAACGGCTTTGCATTACCCCGTGGGTTTTCTGGGCGGCACACACGGCAACACACTCTGGGTTTGGTAAGTAATATGCTTTATTGTCTGTGTGCTCTCAGCCTCGCCCCTGAGCACACCTCTGCTGGTTTCGGCTTAGTCCCTCGCTCCAGCACTACGTCCTCGGCTCACCGCTCTCCCGTTCCACAGACGCTACTCCTGTTTAACGGGAAGACACACATGCACACAATTGCCCCCAGCTGCGGCTCATTACCTCATCACGACACCTGTTCCCTTGAACCACACCCTCGCTCAATTCCCTCTGCAGCTGAGCGCAACCCTGCCCCGCCCCCACACCGCCCTTGCCACCTTTTCTGTCCCTCTCTCTAAGGGAGTTGTACGCATGCGGGGGAGACACCAGAGGTGCTCGTTCCCGTCTTACGGCAGATGGCCAAACCCTGGCGTCCATACAGGAAAAATGGGGCCTGGAGCGCAGGCCAACCATTGAGCCGCCTCATTGCGTCTCTCATAGTTGAGGCCGGCTGTCAGGTACCCTTGACCCCCAAGGTCGGGTCGCAGACGACCTGCTTTCCCAGGCTTACAATACGGCAGGACGACAGGGGCTCCATGTCGGCCCCCAGCTCACCCCAATAGCCACCAGGCAGAGCCGCTCCCAAACGCGACTCTTCCAGCGCGTGCCAACAGGCAACCTCCGAACTGGGGGACTAACGGTCCCCCTCAGAGCCTTTAGGGGCAGGGGGCAGGGACTGAGGTCCCCGGGCCAGCTGTAGGTTATTTTTCCCAGTGGCATGTCAGCTACTAGGCACTTCACGCTACAGACCCCTGGGTGGTTTCCAAGGAAGCCCTAACCCAGGGGTACAAGCTCCAATTCCGACGCCGGCCCCCAACATTCATCCGGGTCAAGATGACTACCATCACCGACCCGGCAAAGAGGTCGTGGAACCCCTGTCACAGCCCGGGGGGTTCTACTCAACCTACTTCCTCGCAAGGAAGAGGGGCGGCAGACTGCGCCCTGTCCTAGGTCGGAGGGGACTCAACAAGTCCTGGGGGTCTTGCCATTCGCAGGCTGAGCACAGCAGGCGCCCTTTGTGCTGTCTCCAGAGGAGACTGGTTCACGTCCGTCGACTTGAAGGATGCCTATTTTCAGGTGCCCATTGTGCCTAACCACAGACGGTTCCTTCATTTGGCCGATAACGGCCTTGGATCAACGGGTGTCCCGTGCCCTACCGACTTGGGCAGACCCTCGCCCAACCAGCCTTCGAGTGGTGTATTGACCAGGAGAAGGGAACAAGGTTGCAGATTCCCTCTCCCGTCACAAGCCTACATCGGGAGTGGCGGCTTCATCCATGAAGTGGTGCACAGCATCTGGGTTCTTTTCGGCAGGGCAAAGGTGGATCTCTTCGCCTCGGAGATGTCGACCCACTGCCCCCACTGGTTCTCCCTAGTGGGGGCATCTTGCATCTTGACCCAGAGGACCGGTCCTCTGGGTCAAGATGCCCTGGCTCACACGTACCCAGAGGGCCTTCTTTATGCTTTCCCCCTATTTCCTCTGGTCTGCCAAAGGTCCTCAGTGTTATTCAACTGGTGCTGATGGCCCCCTTAGAGCCAGCCAGGACTTGGTTTCCTCTGTTGTACAGACTCTGCTGCAGGACGCCTTGGCCAGAGCGCCATCTACCCGTCTACAGTACGAGGGTAGATGGAGACAGTTTTCCGACTGGTGTGCAGTTCACAACGAGGACTCAGTACAGTGCCCCGTGCCTACTGTACTAGAGTTTCTGCAGTCCCTCCTAGAGGAGGGCCGGTCTCCCTCTACCTTGAGGAGGTATATAGCTGATATTTCATGGCAGCATGCTAAGGTCGACAATGACAGGGTATTGAGCCACAGGCTGGTGTCCCTCTCCTTAGTTGGGGCTCAGCGGCTGCGCCCTTCAAGCGCCCCGAAGGCTCCTCAGGGGACTTGTCCGTGGTACTGGACGCCCTATGTTCGCCTCTTGAAACCTTGGCAGAGGCAGAGCTGAGATGGCTGTCGGCAAAGACTGTTTTTTTCTCCTCCTTGCCATCACTTCGGCATGTGAGGCGAGCTACATGCCTGTTGGTGAGTGAATCCTGTCTGAGGTGGAACTCAGACAGGCCTAATGTGGCCTAATGCAGCATTTTTCCCCAGGGGTGTGGGAACCGCAGGACTGATCTCAGGATGACGCCAGAAGTTATACCCGGCTGGGGGGTCATCCGAGGTCACATGTGACTGTTATAAATACTCGAACTGCGCAAGCGCGATACTGAATATATCCAGTGTGAAACACTGCCTCTGGCGGTCAGCCAGGATTCATAGAACCGTAGTTACCTTCATAACGTTCGGTTTAAGGTACCGTAAGAAAATTCTCAGTTTTATTATTCTCCACCGTTATCTGTTTGTAAACGTAGGATATGCTACCCTGATTAAGTCACATGCGTTGCATCTGCTAGTTCAGACTACTGGCACTATTTATATTTCAATCACTTATATTGTGGTTTCCTTTCGCCAATGAATATATGTAAATTCAGTAATTCATGTGTATCATTTTCTGGCAAAGTTTCTTGCAGAGTATTGGATTGATAAGTATTTTTAATAAAGTCTTCCTTACCAATCCCTAATCTTAATACACTACAGTTTCATTTAAGTTTTTATTCAAAATTCCTATTGATTAGAATATAACTTGTCAAACGGAACATAAACGAAGCAGATGTACCACGGAGATGAAAAACTACACAAAAACACTGAAGTATAGATTATCCTACAGTACACATGTTCAGATTAAGTCTAAGGATGGAACATTGAAACATAACACAAGATACGATATTACATAAGTTATTATGTACATGATTCATTCGACATAAAATCAATATGAATAAATATTTAGGACATTTTACATAGAGTGAAAGTTTGCCTCATCAAATTATCAGCAGGACAATATACTTAAATGATTGATGTTTGTTTCATTGTTTTGTATTCCTTATCTGTTTATTAGTTCATATAAATTATTATATTCTGGAGTTATGAGGTCATCACACTTCATGAAAGAATGGACCGTATGTGTTTCAGGCACACATCAAACTATGTACTGGAGGTGGGAATGTGTGGTGGTGTGTTTATTACATCTGCTGCTTGTGACATTTTTACATACATCCAAGTTTCCTATGACATGGATTTATTGTTGTGGAGCAGACTGTGACAAATCATATTATAATCATATCAATAAAAAACACAGTTGGGTGGATGCATGTCATTAAAGCTGCTTCCAGAGCAAACAAACTAAGTAAAAATCCTCTGGTTTATTGATTGCTTGCGAAGAATACAAATACCGTTTATACTGATAACTTAACTTGTCTGCAAATTTGCATCAGAACTTTTAATACTTTTCACCACAGAAAATGATCTGATAACCTGTCAATAATCATTTCAATCAATAAAAACATGACATGCTCAATTCAAAGTGGTATGCTTTATTGTCATTGCAGTGTATCACATTTAGATATATGTATTCACCCATATCACTTTAATAGTGCTTGATGATTTTGAAACAATTGACATAAAATATTAAATATATTTAACAATGACTTTGCTGGATTTTTTTTCTGTTTGCAACAGGATTTAAAGATGATGTTGTTTTAAAGCAAATTAGTCACTTAAATAATGAATAACATATATAGTGTTAGTCATGTTTAGGCAACTTCAATAACATAAAGAGAAACAAACTCATAAATGATCATCTAAGTTAGTACACATACTCAAAATAAATGAATGTTCTACATATAAGATTACTGAAGTCAGTCACCCAAAGACAAAAACAATAATTCTATGTTCGTAAAAAAGAAGAAGCATAAAGCATAGCTTAAAGAAGAGCCGACTCTTGACTGTTTTTTTTTTCTTAATATTTTGCCCCTTGTTCCATCAGCACCTAGTTGGCAGGTGAAGTAGCAACAACAAACGTTTAACCATTGCAACCACTCTACATACCTCTCTACATTATGTTGGCATCACAGGAGTCATGCTGCAGTATCTGAAGTGTGACAATGAGTTGAATAGATCTCCTAAACCAGGGGTAGAACAAAGCATACACCACTGGGTTTAGACAGGAGTTACAATAAAGTAGCCAGACCCCAAAAATTGAAAACGCCACACTTGTTGACATCTCCTGGCTCGCAAAAGAGGGATAAAAATAAGGAGAGAAACATATCAGAAACACAACCACAACAACGCCAAGAGTCCTGGCAGCTTTTCTCTCAGATTTCTTAGCGGTTACTGTAACCGAACCGTGGAGTGTAACAGCTGCAATATGAGACCTCATGGCTCGAGCCTGAGACACAGCCACCACAAACACTCTCATGTACAGAACTATGATGACAGCAATGGGGCCAACAAAGGTCATCGAGACATCAACAGCTCCTTTTATGAAGTCCATTACAATCACACACTCTCCATAGCAGGAATTATATTGATCTGGATGTTTCAGGAAGTCTATCAGCATCACACCATTATAGAAAACAGAACAAATCCAACACATGCAAATGCAGATTTTAACTCTTTTGTGGGTCACTTTGGTATGGTAGCACAAAGGGTCACAAATGGCCACATATCGGTCAACTGATATGAGCACCATGTTTCCTACTGAGGCTGAGGTAAGGATGAAAGAGGCATAGTAAAACAGTCCACATACTGTGCTCCCCAAAAACCAGCAGCCCCCTAAAAGGAGGATTTGAACCGGCATCAGCAGGAGGCCAACAAGGAAGTCTGAGACAGCCAGGGAGAGGAGGAGGAGGTTGGTGGGGGTGTGGAGCTGCCTGGAGAGGAAGAATAATTGTATTATGTTGCAAGTGTAGAAGTCAGAAGAACATTATAATCTTTAAAGGTATGAATAGTCAAATAAACAAAATAAGAAAAAATTCAATGTAATATAGAACATGCAGTTATAGTTTCCAATAAGCAAATATTTGTAATACTTATGGCTCTGTGTATTTTAACTTGTAAACATGAAGTTCTCTGTAAATTGAACATTTCTATCCATTTTCGTAACACTGATTATCTATGAAACCTTTTCGTTTTTAATAAGGCTATAATATCTGACAGGGGAGGTATCCTAAACTCAGGGGAGGTATCCTAAACTCTCCTGCACAATGTTCAAACTTGTATTTGTGTTAATAATAAAAGTAATAAAACAGTTAATACAAATAGCCAAGATGTCCTCATGAGCAACAGATGCAGTAAATGTACCAGTTCTGTATTCTACTCTATGTGTGTCTGTAGAAGAGGAGGAGGTCAGAGAGCATGCAGCAGATTAGATTCCAACATTAATATCGTTAATTCATTCACTGATCAGATACAGTTAACAATTATAGTAGTAAAAAGACTATTATAAACACGTTTTTTTTGCTGAATGCAATACATTCACATTTTACTCTTTACTCTAAGTGCTTCATGTTGAGATGAACAATATCCTATGATATGTTTGTAAATTTATCTTTATGCCTGAAGTGGGAGATAGAGATGATGACCAGCAGGTTGAGAGCCACAGTGAGCAGAGACATGGCAGACAGAAAGATGTAAAGGAATATGTTGTCAGCACGATGCTGCATCGGCTTCCTGCAGGAGGTGTTGAGTAGTTGTGGAAAGCAGAGTTCAGCTCTTTCCAGTGTCTCCATCATCAGCAGAGAAAAGGAGACGAGAGGCTGCTGAGCTCTGGCAGCTTTCTGACCAAAGTCCTGAGTCATACAGCCGATAGTATCTCGCTCCTCCCTCTATTCCCATGATGGAAAGAACAAGAGAGTCATTTGATGATACATTTAGAGTAAGTTGAACCAGATTGAACATCAACTCTGTTGAATTCTCCATTGTTTTAACAAAGTCAGAGTCTGCAGTAGATGAATCTCAAAATGTGGTGTCATTTCCAGATGGGTGGGGTCTGGGTTCCAGGCCTGCTTGGGTCAATCGTACCCAAGAGTTTCTTTGTACAACATTTTGAACCTTGGGGCCCAGAAAAACTGGGTTGAGGCTAAGTGCTGTTAATGGGCTAGCAATAGTATGTAGGCTACTGTGAGTAATTGCAAAGCGGTTGGTGTTAGTGGTCAGGGATCCCCCACACTGTGTACCCGCATTCCCTGGTGTGCTAGGAATGTCCATTATCAAGGAGTGTTACTGGGAGTGTTACTGGGAGCTGCTCTTTTTTAACTTACCCTCTGTGTTGCAAGCTCCCAATTCAGCAGACTCTCCAGCAGTGTCACCATGTCCAGACTAATGCCACTCCTGATGGCTCAGCAAGGATCTGCAGAGTCCGCAGGGGGTACCGTGAAAATGGTGGCAGCCACATGCTCCCAACATCATGACAGATGATGCCTTATTTGAGCACCTTATCAATGGCTTGCCTGCAGGATTACTAGCCTCATCAGCGCTGGTCCGTGTAACAGGAGTTACTGTTTACATCCCCGTTGTCAATGTAGACCAGGGGTGTACTGTACCCTCTCACTGTGCCCATCTGGTGAGCAGGTCTTGAGGAGACGGGGGTATCAGCCACAGTTTTATCCCAGACTGTAACCAGTTCAGTGAAGGACAGGTTTGAGGCAGCTGATCTAACAGGACTTACTGAGCCGGAACAGTGTCCGGCTCAGTAAGTTTAGTGTTGTCTTTTCTACCGATGAGGGAGATAAAGGTTGCACTAATCTCATTTCCCATGATATTCCTTTCGTTGATGAGGTACCTGTACTTCAAAGGTATAGTTACATCACTCCTTCAGAGTATGAGGCAATGAACACCCACAACCACCAGTTTCTTGAGGTCCAGGTTATCAGGAAAAGTAGTAGCCCCTTTGCCATTTGGGCTGTGCAATGCCCCAAGTATCTTCCAGAGACTAACGGATAGGATTTTTGGAGATCAGCACTGTCAGTCATTGTTACTGTACTTGGACGATATTGTTTTCTCTACCATTGTAGCATAGCACATGGAGTGTCTGGAGGCTGTGCTAGGTTTCCTGCAGCAAGAGGGCCTCAAAGCAAAGTTGTACAAGTGCTCCTTCAGACCAGAGGTGAGCTATTAGGGCCACAATATATCGAGGGACGGTGTGTAATGGACTTGTACAGTGCTTTTCTACTCTTCCGACCATTCAAATCGCTTTAAACACTACATGTTCATTGATCCAATCATGCCCATTCATACACTGATGGCAGGGGCTACCGTGCAAGGTGCCACCTTAACTTCAGGTTAACTTCTACCCAACTAACATCCATACCCAATCATACATCGACATGGACATAGACTAGCGGAGCCTGGGATCGAACCACCGATCCTTTAGCAGAGCCGGGATTGAGCTGCTCCGAACTGATTGGAGGATGACCCACTCTATCACTGCGCCATAGACACCATAGTTGCCATAGTCCACAGACCCTGGTAAGATAGAAGTGGTTTCAAAGTGGCAGCAACCTAACCATGTCTCGGAGTTGAGTCCTTCCTAGGATTTGCAAGCTATTGAAGAGTTTGCCAAACTGACCGCCCTTTTGCATCGCCTGGTTGCTGAACTAACTTGTACAAAATCTTGTTAACCATCTGGAAAGAGTCTACCTGCCTCATTGTCAGAAGTTTGAGGGACTTAAAAGTAGGTCGGTGGCTTCTGACTTCACCTTACACTTCATCCAAGAGGTTGAGGACAGCTATGATGGACTGGATGCTGTGCTCACACAAGGGCAGGACGGTAAAGTCAGCTCTATTGCTTATGCCTAGCTGTGGCCTTAATCTACAGGGCGTAACATGGGCAACTACAGCTCTATGAAATTGGAGTTCCTGGCCTTCAAATGGGCCATGACTGAAATATTCAGAGATTACCTGCTGGGATCGAAATGTGTGGTGTATTTTACAGCCAAACCTTGGTGCTAGAGAGCAGTGTTGGGCTGCACAACGTGCTGCATTAGATTGTTCCATCAAGTATAGGCCTGGTTGAAAAAAAGGTATAGCTAAAAAGACTCAACCGGCTAGCTGCGCCTACTGGGCCATTTGCTTGCTTCTCGCCAAAATCAAATACTTTCTGTTGACTTTACAATGCTGGAGTCATCGAAGAATGGGATGGAGAATGTCCTTGACATAAGAGTTTTTTTTTAAATTGGTATTACACTCAGGCAATTCCAACCCATAATCAACGGGCCTCTACAGTGCCCAATATGTTGGGCAATGATTGGTTCTGCAAATGTGGGGTGCTCTCTCTCTCTCTCTCTCTCTCTCTCTCTCTCTCTCTCTCTCTCTCTCTCTCTCTCTCTCTAAGTATCAGTCTAAGAGTTGAGTGAGGCCCTATTTCTTGTCAATCTTTTCAAGTGTTTGACTATAGTGTATCAAAATACCTCCTACTTGTTATTGTTTCCAATAACAAGTAAAACAACAGGGTCCCTGTTGTATTTTAGAAGGCCACTTATTTTCCAACCAATGTGCAAAAAAGGTTGTTTGGTCACCAAAGGTTTTGTTAAATTTCAGGCACAAAACAATTTTGACACGAGGCAGAGTACCAGGGGCACTTGTTTACCCTCCTCCTGTCGTTTTTGGACAGGAGGAGGGTAAACAAGAGGCAGGTGTCCGCTTGGAAAAATTAACAGATTCGCAATCATGATTAAAAAAGAGCATGTTTGACAGTATGATGTGAACTTTGGTATCCCATATTATGCCTAATATTGCCTTACCACGTATACCCCCTCTCAACATTCTCAAAATGTCTTTCATAATAGAGACAAATTTTATTTTTTGATTGTTTGTCAACGGTGTTAGAGTAGGTCCTGTGTGTGTGGGGGGGGGGGAGTTTTCTCCGCTTATTGTCCTCCAAGACAATTGCGCCTTAGCATTACAGTAAATGTGCTGAATATGCCATTACCCAGGTTTGTTTCTTGCTTTCTTTTGCATGCCTCCACTTTCTTTACTAATCTTCACAAGAGAGAGAACAACATGAGTCCATGTCTTCTTTGCTTTTCTGTCTGTCAATACTGAGTATGGTTCTGCAGGAATTGTGTCTGATACTCATTTACTACTCAGAGGTAGAAAAAGACAATGCTTTTTTTTTATCAAATCGTATTGTGACAATCAGAGAAACATTTGCAGTTATTTGTCAGGATGACACTGGTGAACACAACAATGTTCCCGGAGATGAAAACATTGTCACAGCAGACCGGGTAAGCGTGTCTTTAAAAATGCCATGGTTTGTATGAATAGTATACTGTGTAACCCGAGCTGGAGGCAACATTTAAAAGTCTCATTTTCCTTTTGTGTGTGTGTGTTACAATATATGTCACTGCAGCCACGGCAACAGACACACAAAGCACCGACTCAACCTAGCAACTGGGATTTAACACACACACACACACACACACACACACACACACACACACACACACACATACATACACACACAGAGGGCAGTCTTTGTAAGGGGGACAGCAGGTACGTCCAATGTTTTGTCTCTTTAATGCTTATTTTTTGCTGTTAAACATAATTCAAATCAAGAAAATGTGACGAGGAGCTGATAAACTTAATATACCGACACGCCTAATCTAAATCTCCCTTCCATACTTGACTTTATTGCACGCAATTCTTTCTCAGGATTTTTTTCAGGGCGCTAATCCTTGACCCTTCTCCTTGCTTCCTTCTGATGTTGGTGATTGAGGGAATTAAGTATTCTGATGTCTATTTACTTTGTCAGTCTGAATAAGGAGTAGCTCAACTTAAAGCTGGATGATTCATGACTTCACTGGAAGTTTGCCTCCTCTGTTGCATGACGGCAATATTGTCCCTGTTATAGTATAGTATAGCATTGGTGCAAATAGCTTTTCTATTTTCTATCTGAAACTTTATTTGTCCCCAGTGCCTCTTTAAAGGTTATTTAATGAGGCACTGGGCAGTGTTTACTGCTTTTCTTTTGGATACAAAGATAAAACATCAAGAGTAACACTGATAATAAGATTAATTCATAGCTCAACATTCACAAAACATCTGAAAAAGAAGTGTATTTAACTGGAACTGTATTCTTAGTTATGCTCAACATTCATGCATCTTCCTCATTCATTCAGCCATGTCCTTTTATACCCTTGTGGTTTCAGTACACTAGTAGGGTTACTAGTCTCTCACAGTACCAACACACACTTCAAAAGACACCTGAAGGCTAGAACCCTGAACTTACATGCATATCAAAACCAACACAGGCTCAGGGAGAATAGAAAACTCCACACAAACCTTAACCTAATAGTGACGTTTAGTTTGACCAAATCAAGTCAGTGTCATTCGGAAATAGAACTATCACCAATATATTTCTTAACTCGAAATCTATGACCTAATTAAGCCCCTGTCCTCCTTGACGAGAAAAGACATCATGAAGGATTTGCCTCTGTCCCTGCTGAGTCGGGGGTGTGGTCGATTCGTCTCGTCCAAAGGAAACACGGGGAGACATGATGGACGGCTGGACGTCTGCTTCACACCGCAGGTAGACACTCGCAAAAAGCTGTGATGGCATCAATTATAATGTTGGAATACATTAGTAATGAAGTACACTTGCATATTGGTCTGATTGTTTGTTGATGGTTTAGTGTCCTTGTTATGGAATGAAAATGTCCTCCTCACATTCATGTCAACCAACCATTAAAGGCTATACTTTCGAAATTCAGAGCATTGTAAAAAAATAAAAAATTCCCTGCACTCATACTGGGGTTAGCTGCTAGCTGCCTGGTCAGCCATGTTGAGATGCTAGTGGAAGCAATCCCTCAATCATGGGTATTTTCTGAATTTGGAATTTAGCATCTTTAGCCAATGAATTTGTTCACCCATCCATCAGTCAATCACACCTTTCATCATCAATATCGTCCATCTATCGACCAACAGGATTACTACATCTGGAAGTCCCAGGACTCCGTGGTGCGTCTGTCCAACAGCGGCCGTCTGCTTGTGGAGGCCGAGTCAGCCCTTCCAAAGACCTACAGCACCCGCAGGGGGCCACTCCTACTGTACTCACAGGTATCCGTGTGTGTCTATGCAAGGAACTACACAGTTAGGGGCCACAATGTAAGAGGAGAAATGTGTCCAGGCACAGTTACCAAGATAGAAAGAAACTGTCAAAGCTCAAAACAACATCACGTTGCGCTACATTGACCTTTGACTTACAGAAACTAAGAGCAGTGTTTTCAGGTTGACCTTCTTCTCTCTAACAGGACTTGGTTTCTATCGAAAGCAGTTGTCCCTCAGAGACAAGAGACAGCAAGCAGAGGGTTGTTCAGCAGTACACTCAGCAAGTGGGACAGCAGCTGAGCACCGTCAAGGAGCTATCGGCGGCCATTTTGAGCTACAGCAACACTCAGGTAAAAAGACAATAGGCTCATTCGAGATGAGCCAGTTCTGCGCAGAATCGATCGGCGGCGATCGGCGCGCAATGCATGCCGGTTAGATTTGTGTCCGACTTGCTCCCGACTTGCTCTGACGTCATGCACACGTGATCAACGATACTCTCACGAGATCAAGCCGGCCGTCGATTTCAGAGTCAGGCGCCGCAGTAGCTCTCCATGGACTGCGTGGCCCAGTGCATGATGGGAAACGCCTGGCTGTCGCCACATCAGAGAGCTGATTGGCTCTTAGATCTGACAGCAAACGCCACGTGTTCTAGAAAATCCTTATTTTATGTGTAGTTGTAATACTTAACGCTGGATTGTTGACTATTAGTCTCATCTTTAATCTTAAAACACATCTTGTGTGGTTGATAATACAAGATCGTATTTATACAACACATCAAAACCAGTAGTACCGTAAACGTCCCCGCAGTAGCAATGCTAGCTGCTAGCTAGCGCTTCTGCTGCTACCGGCCACTGCTGCTGCTACTGCCCGCTGCTGCTGCTACTGCCCGCGTCCCCTCTGCCCAAGTCGGGTGTCGAGCCTGGTCCCGCTACCTTCGGTGGTTTTCGGGGAGCTAGCGGAAGTTAGCGGAGAGCTAGCGGAAGTTAGCGGGGAAGTGACGGAGCGCTAGCAGGAGCCCCAGCTGGCTACAGCAGGGAGCTGTCGGGGACACTGACCGAAGGTAGTAGCGGCTTGTAACCCGACGTTTACGGTAATGTATTTCACAGGCAGACATAAAAAGAACAAAGGATGCAGCTACACATACATTTCTACATAAATATATATTTATAAACACATATGAAGAAATCCAAACGTGATCTGTAAACTACAAGTAGAAAAAAGTTCGGAACTAACAGGAAGTCATTTTTTCTGTGACTTCCTGTGTGTACTTTGAAGGCAGCCTAAAACTGTCCGACTTGATCGCAGTTTATTGTCAACGCCTCCTGCTGCGGCCGCCTGCTCTCATCTGGATTCCAGGCGAGGCGCAGCTCTTACGAACGAGCCTAATGTTTTATGTTGACAATTTAATTGATAATGAAATATAATGAAGGCCCCGTTCAAATTATTAATTGTATTCATATTTGGGAAAAGTGAAGCTTCATTAATCAATATTTATTCATATTAACATAGAATTAAACCATATGCTGTAAGGCGTTGCTCACCGTGACAATCTACTGTCACCCAACTTTTTAGCTTTGCAAAGCTTTTGAGCTTGTTTTAGCTCATTGTTTTGGATTTACAACATGTTTATTGTTTGGTCTCAGGGCTTTTATCAACCCTGTTTCCTGCACCAACAAGAAACATCTTTTTTTAGCAAACTAGCTAAACCTTTTCTTCTACATGGAACTGTCAACTTGTATTTGTCAGTCCTTTTACAAATGTCTCTATCCGTTGCTAGCAGTGTGGTACCATCAACATAATGGGGTGATAAGGCTACTCTATGTTTCATGGATGTGAAAAAAAGACACTTGTTTGTGAGCTTTTTAACTATAACAACTTCATTAGGTGATGGAATGTCAGACATGTGTATCTGAGAGATTATGTTGCCTTCTTGTGGCCAAAAATGTACTCATGCGAGGCTAATGTGTGTCTTCTCTCCAGTTCACCTCCTCCAGACTCGGTCCACTCTCCTTTCCGCCTCGTCATCCCCCTCTTGCTCCAGACCTCCATCGCCTCAGTCCTGCGTGGCCCACGCCGCTAGAGCAGCCCCGTCCAGAGATGCTTGCACAGTTCAACCCCCAGTGGCTTCCTGCAGAAAGAAGCACTGCACCACTGGAGGATCAACCTGAAGGTAACAGATGGGTTCATACAAACTGATATAAATAGTGATTCAAAGTCTGAAACAGAAACTCTTTTAAGTGAAGTTGTGAGCAAGGTAAACAGAACAAATTAATGTAAAAAAAAAGAGAGCCAAATATGCAGCATGAATAGCAACAATTCCATCTATAAAAGCTATGGTTTTTGTTCACATTCCTGCTTGGCTTCTTACTGAAATGAAAGTAACCAAGTGGACGAATGCAGCCAAGTCAACGCTCCCAAATCATTTGAATGCCACCCAGTCTGCTTAGATCCTGACATTAAGCATCTCTGCAGATACAGAGGAGGAGCAAGGCAGCAGGAAGAGGGTCAGGCTAGATCTGTTCCTCCAGGTATCCTACACCTCCAGGACTCCAACTCCACAGATGGAGCCTCAGCCCTGGGTACACTATCTAGCAGTAACCCCTGAAGAACCAGAAGGACCTCAGGTGAAATGCTACTGACTGAAGTTAGATCTATAGACATTTATTAATGCCCTTTTATCTTTCAAAATGTAGGCAAACTACGATGCTATGTTGTCCAAATGTCTTTCCAACCAACTGCAGACTTGTGTAGACATTGGTCTGCAGCGCACTGAAATAAAACACCACAGTATGGGAGGAGAGCTCCATCATCCAGGCACGAACCAGGACCGAGACATGGCAGATGATCAAGGCTGTTCCATTCAAGATAGTGGAATGACCAGTGATGAAGGCAACCAGGAAAGATCGATAAGTGGGAACAGACGCGGGAGGAGAGGTTTGTGTGTGTGTGTGGAGTGTCTTGATAGCAAAAATGTACGTCCCAAGCCAAAGTGAATGAATGTAAGTCACGTTATTTACATGTACTCGCCTTTCCTTTCAGTAAGCTAATTAAAAAATGGTATTTCCCTGACCTTTTCCATGTCAGACTACTTGGAACAAAGACCAAACCTTTACCTTGTGCAACTCCTCTACAGCGTATGTTGATAACCACGATGCTCTGTTTGCCTTTCCCACACACAGGCCTCCTTCCTCCTCTGGCAGTGAGAAATCCAAACTGTAATGCACCCTGTTGGGAGAAGACCGACAGGGTGAGAGAGTAGTTTGTGGCATTGTATTTTCTGAGAGAAAAACTTCCAAATAGCAAACATGCCTCTGTTTAATGTTTCAGCTGAGATGGGAGGGTCCCAGCAGTGATGAACAGCATGCAAGGCGCTTGCCTCCCATAGCAGAGAGTCACACGGTTCCTTCCAACTGGGAAGTCCAGGCTCAGTCCCAGCAGGATGCCCGACCAAAGGCAGAAAGAGTCGGGTTTCAATCCCAGGAAAATCTGAATAGACTCCGTCAGCAGCCTCGGTTTCTTCCTCTGCTGTTTCCAGGGACGGAGGGTAACAAAGGCACACATATAGGAAGACTATACACACACGGACACAGTTGAAGAATATATTTGTATAGCAAAGCACTGGAGAGAAAAGGATGACAGACAGTGGTTTATGCTGCTTTATATACTGAGGGTAGACATATCCAGGTAGGCACGCCCTAATTGGCCAGCTTCACTTATGCTAATTTTCATTGGGCAACTGCACGCTCATGATTGGAGGAAAGTATTACCCTTATAGTCCACTAGGGTGCTCCGCCTGTCCTTATAGAACTAGGGTTACACTATTGTAACCTTTGTTACTGTTCGGAGAGAATCCAAGCTCTTGCATGAGGAGAAATATCATGACACTTTAAATTCAAGTCATCATTTTATATAATTTCAAAGATTTTTTTCATAGTTCTGCAATCTCATTTTTCATAAAATTCCACAATGAAATATACCACATATATCGAAGCCAAAATTACAGTTATGCGACAGTGGTGATACATTTAAAACGAGTGGAAAATATCAAATGATGTGAAAAGTTGTACCTTGCAGTTATACTTATTACGAACAACTACTCTCTCCATAAGAAAGAGTGGGTTTTTGGAATCCGTTTTAATTTAGTCGTTTGTAGATCTCCACTTTGTAAACACGGACATTATAAGTTTGCCCACCTCATTTGTCCAGATGAACAGATGCTGTATTCTGACTGCTTTCCGTCTGTCTTTCAGAAGAGATAAGAGGGCAGCAAAGAGGGGGAGCAGGGGAAACAGGGAGACAATGCCATAAAAAAGAGATGGTAGGGCAGGGAGGAGGAGGAGGAGGAGGAGGAGGAGGAGGAAGAGGAGGAGGAGGAGGCCTGCCCTCTGAGAAAGGCTCTATGATTCTGCTGGAGCCAGAAGAAGGTACAGCACACACATCCTGCACACTTTACGCTGCTGTTTGTATTCAGTCTGATAGATGGCTCTATAAGAGATCCCAGAATGCCATTCCAATGAAGCGGCCGGCCGTATTAATACAAGACAGCACAGAGTATATAGTTTTTAGCGTTGGCTCTGCTTAGATTTTGGTTTTTCATGTTTTTATTATTCTATTTTCTTACATCTTTATGCATCCTCATGCTACTTGTTTTATATCTTTCTAAAGATGCTTCAAAATCGTTTTAAAAGAATGCTGGAGGATTGAACACAGGACCTCACACATGGAAAAAAGCCTAACTTTACCACGAGCTCCACTGACATACAATGCTTATATAGTCAATTAACAAATTACTTAAAAGCAGATTTCACATTCCTTTGCACAGTTTTCTGCATGTTTTGAGCCATCCCTGTGTCACTCAGTGGCCGGATGACCGATGTTACCTCATAGAAGTGTATGTTGGGGATTGAACACATATTACATGGAAAGCACCACTGAGCAACATCCAAAGCGATACAATCCAGTTGGAGAATATCTTCTGCAATAGGTCCACCATGTTGTTCATGTCCATCCCATCGCACATCGTCTTCTCCTTCAGAGCCTCCTCCTCCAGTAGGAGTGTTGGGTTGGGTTGCAGGACGGAGAGGCCCGGGCAGGCAGAGCTCTTTCGCCTTCTTACAGAACCGACAGCCCGACCTCCAGGATCCCTGTGAGCCCAGCGGTGCTACCAGAGGCGCGGTTAGAGGCGTTCTGCCTCTGGAGCTGAGAGGTACGGGAAGCTAAATACTGTGACACAACACGAAACTACCTACTTCTCTTGTAATTGTGTGAATAAATATTACTGTGATGAGAACAGATGGGCCTCCTAATTCTATTAAATTAATCTAAACTTAAATGTATTTTTTAACCTGCAACCTATTTCCCCGTATTTATGTCTCTAAGTGACTAATAGGGACAACAAACGTTTTAATTGGTCCAATATTGAGGGACGCAGAACACCTCACCCTCAATGTACGTCCACTAAAAGTTATAGTTTCTGCCGCTGACAAAACCTTTTTCTTCACTTGATCCGGTCGCTTTGTTATTGTGTGTTCAGGTTCAGGGGAAGTTTCATTCTGAAATCAGCTAAATATTCAGCCGTGACGTTTCAAAAAAATCTTTCGGACGACACAACAAACTCTGAAAACAGCGGCACGCCTCTCTACCAACGTTCACTCGCGTTTCCATCGTCGTCTTCAGGCAACGAGTCACATGACACGATAACGAACAGAGTGAAAGGTAAAGAAAGGTCCTTTCCATAATATGTCAGACGATATCTGAGCCTGTCGGTGGCAAAAACCTACATTGGCGGTGGGGAGCAGCCCTGAGTGATGCGATTGCGTCCCGTTAAGCAGCTACAATGCAGCGTTCTCCTACAATACTGGACCAATTTAAAAAACTGTTGTCGCCATTAGTCACTTAGACAACATGGGGAAACAGGGTGCAGGTTGAAGAGCAATTCCCCTTTAATTGCGAAAGTGACCTACAAAGCTATTAGTACAAAATATATGAACCTCGTCTTTCCATTAAGTTAATGTTTTCAGAATGTTACCATGCACACGTGGTTACCAGATTTGCAGAGCGGCACATCAGTCGGCAGCCTGATCTTGGGTCCTGACGGGGAGATCACACACCTGTCGCTGTACGACGGCCTGGGCGGCCCGTCTCACGCTGATGCCGACACACGGGAGCGAGGTACACTCAACGAGCCCTCAAAACGGACATCTTTGAGAAGTTGTAACTCTCGTGTTCTAATAAAACATTAAAGCGGAATAATTATCAATAACTCACTCTTTCTGTGTCTCAGCTCTCCAGGTGTTGTCTGCAGATGGAGAGGAGTTACCCTGGGTCATCGTGCTGCAGCCTGAACACACACACGCAGGTCTGCACACACACACACACACACACACACACACATTCCCCTGGTTGTGTTTCCTTCCTGCTCTGACCGTTGCCGGCTCATTGATGTGTGCAGAGGGAGATGTGGCGCTGCACCCAGACGTCCCTGTGGGTGTCATCCAGCGCCATCGGTCCGTGCACGAGGTGATTCTTTGCTTTTTGACTCAACTTTTGAAGGTTCAACATGTGTTTGCCTGGTTTAGCACAAAGACAAAGTTCAAAAATGTTTCATCCTGAGTCGTCACGTATATCTTGCTATTTAAAAATAAAATCTGTTCTCCAACCAGCTCTTGGATCCTGCCAGACCGACAGAGGCCGATGCGTGCTCAGCCAGCAGCCACACAGACCCAGGTACATCTCTGCTGCTTATTTTCTACCATCGTTTGAATTTGAAGGGATTTAACCAAACTTTGTGTTTGTCGTTCAAGCGGCTGTGACCGAGAAAAAAACAAAGGGTGCAGAAGCGGTGTCGGGAAAGTGGGGGAAGGACGCTAAAAACGTTATAAGGACGCTTCCACTGAGGGAACAGGTGGGGAGGGAGGAGCCAAGAGGAGGCCACACTGAGGAGGACGAGGAGGACGAAGAGGACGAAGAGGAAGAGCTGAGCAGCACAGGACAGACTGGCCGTTCGTCTGGATCCCGTCAGCCAGGGTTGGTGTGATTCACATTTAACATCAGTGGCAGATGACTAAAATAAATGTAACATTTGTGTTTGTGTTTGTTAGTGATCACACCAAGACTTCTCGTGACGTTACTTGTGTCAAAGACGGAGAATCAAGGTGAGCGTTCAGCCTTTCTTCTTCTGCACCAAAGGCAATCACTTCACTGCATTCAATGCATTTCAATTAAGTTATTAAATAGTGTCACGTGCAATGCAAAGGAGCAGATATCCCTGTCACACCCTTAAGATTCACTCAAACAAAATGAAACGTTCTCCTCTGCTGTTGCTGCGGGATAAAGGTTGATTCACTGATGCCATGGCGTAGGATTTCTGGACAATGGAGTTAATTATACCCTAGGGCTTCTACAGGTGTTCTACAGCTCATATGACCTTGATATGAATACCAGCCCCTTTTGTCCTTGATCTCTAAAGAAGCAACTCCTTGCCTTTAAAAAAAATATATTTATTACTTATTTTCTGCATAAATATGAACAAAAGTCAAGAGTCTGATCAAAAAATGAGTCCTCGGTCGCTCCCCAAGTTTTTTTTAATTGTATTTGTGGTGCCTTCCCATCATGCCCCAGAGTAATACTGTACATACAGAGTAGCACCTCTTTAGAAAGATTAAGACCTAACGCATCCAAATCTGCAATAATAATCACAATAAACACAAGCAATGACATGTTTTCAAGCCTTTACAGTCCAAAGATCATGTTTTTCGGTTCAGAAATAAAGAAATGAGTAATTTTTACCTAAATATTGGTCGCTCCATGACCGTTGTGTACTTAAAATGACCGTCTGCTTCCGCGTGTGTCAGTTCCGCAGGAACTCGGAACACGGATTCAAATTCGACAAAAAACAGCCGTTGCTTTCTGGCAGCTCGCGACGTCAATACTTTACAAACAGTGATCCCACTACTACTGGAAGATTTGCACAGTCTCTACGGTTACATGCGTGGTACTTTGAGTGAAACGTTATAATCGCTCAGTCATGTTGAGGAGCTTACCTAATTACGTAATTATACGAATCGTTTCTCTTCTACTACTTTAGCCGTTTAAATGTATTAAATCGGACCTGTGGTTGATGATTTAGAAGCGTTTGAGTATTTAAAAAACACTTCCTCATTATCGAAAAATTTGGAGAAAAAAAACTCGGGCGGATGGGGTTAATAAATGGCGACCTTGCTAATATATGCAACACTGATGACACTGATGATGACTCTCTATAATGTTGAAAAGAGTTTTACCTCTAGGAAATAAAATAAAAACGTTGAGAGTAATCCTTCATGTCAGATGCTGCAAAACAACACGGTCCCACAGCTGTTGGTCTGCTGAATGTGAAAAATAATTGTAGTTTTTTCTGCTTGTCCTATGAGAAGCTGCTGTTTAAAGACGATGTATCATTCAGCCAGCAGAACATCGGCCCAAATGAAGCCGCAACAGAGGACGCTGTGGACAGAAGGAGGAAGGACACGAAAAGGAAGGACGTCGAGGAAGCTGCAACATCCACAGGGTGAACTATACCAATACTCCAAAACTCCGATATCAGATACTTGCAAGCCCTTTTAGATTTAGATAAAAGTAGAACAAACTCACCAACACCCATGTCCTGCATTTATTTAGGAAAAGGGAGATGAAAACAGTGAAAGGTGCCGCAGCAGATGGACAGACGGCATCAAGGACGAAGGGGGAAGGACGGCGGCGGAGGCAAAAGACAGGAAGTGAAACTCAAGCAGTCAGGAGCCAGAAACCGGAGGAGCGGACCAACAGAGAGGCAGCAGAGACTCAGGGCCATTCTGCTCTCACTCCTGGGGTGAGTGGTAATTATAAAGCATGTCAATTATTGGCTGATGTGTTAAATACACGCCGAGTAGGAACAGCTGCATCTGTCTAAAGCAACGCACGAGATGAGAAGCCGTTCGGCTTTACAATTACTTTCCCTGTCTTTCAGAAAAAGAGGATGAAAGACCGGGAGGGAGAAAAAGGACAAGTGAAGACGAAGGAGGAGAGAGACGAGAGAGGAGAAGTGGGGTCTGCAGGGAGGAAACGGAAGAGGAGAGGAAGGCCGAGGCACAAAGAGTTGGTTGTTGGTAAGACATTGCAAACATTAAAAGACACCGTGACTATACATGACACATCGACTAGGACATTTGTGTTGCATTGTCAACAACTGCCATTTTAAATTCTCTCAAACGGTGAAGGCGGGACACATTATACTTCTCCGTTCTCACTCCCAATGCGGTCGGTGCTCCTCGGTGGCGTCTGCATGCGGCCGACTGCAATGTAAACCAACCCGCGGCATAAATATGTACACAGGCCTCAAACGAGAAGCACTGTGCCACACTGAAAGATTCAACTTTCCACATCGGCAGTAAAACTTCTGATATTTTTGAGACCCTTATTTGGAATGCGTGCTTGAAAAGATGGCATCTAGAATAAATAGTTGCAATAGTTCAGTTCATTTCCACGTGTCGCGTGTCTATTCTTTTGCATTCTTGTCCGGTCTTTTTCACTTTCCCCTCTCTCTTTCTCAGAGGACCCCCTAAAGAAAGAGGAGGTGGAAATCAGCCAGGAAATGCGAGAGGGCTCTGGAATAATAACCGGCGAAAGGCCCTCTGGGACACAAAGTCCCAATGACGATACAAAAGCAAACTCGGAGGAGGACACGGAGGCAGAGCGTCTTTCCGCCGCTGCCGACAAACGCGGCAGCGTCCGATCGGTGAGCTCGCTCAGGTCCGGCCTCCGCCAGAGGAGCTCGAGGAGGTCTGCTGCCTCTTCCTGCGAGGAGGGGAGAGCGGCGGCGGCGGCGACGCCATCTCGTCGCGCTCCGTCGCACGGCCGCCGGTCATCGTGCTCAACTGTCACGGCGACGGAGGAACAGCTGACGCTGAACCCGGTGAAGCCGGAGGTCGGCGGGAAAGCACACACACACAGAATATTCTGTACTTTTTCACGCGTTTGATTGACATGTTCGTGACCTTTCTGATGCTGATGTTCTGCATAATTCAAAATGAATGAATTCCCCTTATTTTAATTAATATTTTAAACAATGCATTGTGCCATCCTTCTAGTTCGCCAACCACTTTAAAAGACCCAAAAAAAGTATGCACATTAAATAATGATTAACGGTCATTGAGATATTTGGACTGTGTGTGTGTGTGTTTTAGTTCGACAGGCCCAGGAGGACTCAGGAGGAGGAAGAGGAGGCTGCAGCAGCTCTTCATCGGGCCCAGCGAGCAGAGAGGAGGAGGCAGGAGGTGGAGAGGAAGAGGAGGGAGCGGGAGGAAGAGGAGAGGAAGCGGCAGGAGAGGGAGCAGACAGAGGAGAGGATGAAGAGCGAGCTGGAGCAGGAGAGGATGAAGAGGGCTGAGGATCTCAGGTCCTACTATATATTTGTACACATTATAAAGAGTCCCTCTGTAAAGTGCAGGCTCACTGTCGCTCGAGTCTGACTGAATACTCCACAAACATCCTCAGGCTGAAGAAACTGGCGGAGGAGCAGGAGAGGAGGAAACGCGAGGAAGAGGAGCAGGAGCGAGGGAGACGGGAGCAGGCGCAAAGAGACAAAGAGAGGAGGAGGCAGGAGGAGAGGAGGCGGCAGATGGAGCGCCTCCAGAGGATGAGAGAGGAGGAAGAACAGAGGAGGGAAGGTGAGAGGGAGAGGAGGAGAAAAAGAGGGAGGAGTGATTGCTTTTGTCTACTTCTATCTGAAATCATGGATTCTAGCTAGTTTAAATAAAAATAGTCAACTTGTGTTTGTGATTTAATTTCATGGAAGTGACATTTCATCCCGTCCAGCTGAACTAGAGCGCCTGCGCCTGGAAGACGAGAGGAGGAAGGAGGAGGAGAGTCAGAAGCTGCTGGAGATGGATGAGGCTGAGAGGACAGAGTACCTCTGTAGGAAGGAGCTGGAGGAGGAGGAGAGGAGGAGCAAGGAAGAGGAGCGTAAGAGGAGGGAAGAGGAGGCCGAAGAGGAGGCCAGGCTGCAGGCGGAGCTGCTTTACAGGTATATACACGTCTATTTAAACTGTATTCATTCTATGAACATTCAGATGTTTCAGAAGAATGATTCAAAACAACTTAAAATAAATTAGAAATGAGAAATAAATTGTGTCTCTCATTTTGTCCTCCTGCAGACAGATGGCGCTGTTGCAGCAGCAGTTGGCCTTTAAAAGGGGTCTCGTGTCAGAGGCTGGAGGTCTGGAGAAGACTCAGGGTATCTCCAGACCGTGGATCTACTCGTATTTCACTTTGTTACAGCTACTGGGTCTGAATCCAGCTAAAGGATTGACCTGACCTTTCACCTCCATTTGAAAACATGAGTGACAAGCGGGGAAAGATTATTGTTTGATGAATCTTTCACTTATTTTGAAAAATCATTATGGGAGACACGGATCACATCCAGACTCCATCCTTTAGCATTATTGCTTGTAGCAGATTTAATTAATATCAGAATATGTAACGATTATTATTAAAATGAATTATGAACCCATTAAATAGTATAAAAAGGTGAAGAAAAAACATGGCATTCAGCTTCATCTATGTGAGACACAATTAGCTGAAGCATCAGAATTTAACATTACATTTAAGACGCCAGTTAATTTTGGAAAACCAGGGGAAACTTTGATATTAAACAATTTAATCTCAATCTCAGAGTTCTCGTCATGGTGTACAGTGACTTATTATTTCAGATACACACAAATCAAATGATCCACTTCTTTGTGAATTAAATGTTTTTTAGAATAACCACATAAATAAACTGCTAAACAGAAAATAAATGAATAAACAATATAATGAACAAAATGAATGGAATTAATAAAGTATATAATGAATAAATAATGGGCCATTTATGAAGAGCAGCTTAAAATGCAGCTGATAGAATATCACAGTGTTTAGATGTAGAACGTATTATCTTAGTGTACTTAGCTTCCTCTTAAAAGGATGAGTAAACATTCCCATTTACGAGTTTACGAGTCGTAAAACACATTAAATTACAACTCACAAACAAGCAGCGATGTATGCAGCCAATTAGGTCGTAGTTATTGTATAACGTATCACCAGTGTAGGAACCACAGAAGAAGAAATGTGTTGAACTGTTGAAATGTTGTTGTGATCTTTACAGATACACAGTGTACACATACTAGGTCTGGAGGCGTTTTTTGACTATAATTAGATTTTTTTTTGTGGGTGTAATCATATTTAAGACATTATTGTTTCTGTGATTGAGTTACAAATGCATCCTAAACACTACAGGAGGAATTGTGTGCATGTAAGTGAGGGATGAATTAAAATCTAACAATGCAGCATAATCTTTAGTCCATTCCATTTGAACATAGTTATCCCTCATTTCATTTGCTTTGTGTGTGTTGAATGTGTGAGCCTCTGTGTTGTCTTGTTAGTACTTGACAATGTCTAAGAGCCTCCTGAATGATCATACTACGTATATTAATATTCTCACTCCATTCATTGTTTGGGCTCGCATTGTAACGCGTCAATATTGCATAACCTTGTATATTTAATCTTATTTCTGTTTTTAGGTTTGTTATGTAACATCTGCCTCTCTGGGTTAACTGGCTCATTTACAGAAATGTTTTTATTAATGTGCACTGTCCCCTTAACAAATAAACCATTATTATTAGATTTTCCAGTCACGATGATGTAAAATGTAAATAGCCCACCGTCAGACTTATTGTGATACAGCAATTTAAATAGCATTGGGTCAAACACAAGCCGAGGTGATGTAAGCTCATTGTATGAGTGTCATCAGCTCCTCTACTGTCACCACACCGTACACAGCTCATTACTGTACGGTCCAGCAGCTACTGGGTGTTGAAATGCCTCACACCTCAGTAAAAAAATCAATCGGCATTTGTAATGCTAGCTGTTAAAATAGCTGTTGTTTTTGAGAGGCTACTTGGATGTGAAGTTGGTACAGTGGACGCCGTTAGAATGCGATTGCCTTCATTATCCTGAAAGAGCAAATAAACAAATTCCATTTTCAACCGTTCTTTCACTTGTGTTGTATCAGTAGGGTTGTTATAATGCCTCGTAAAACAACTGCATTCACTCAAGCACTTTACTTTATATCTCTACATCGCTCCAGATTGTTTTTCCCTCTAATTACATTTATTTTACAACACTGTCTTTGCAGATTTAGATTTTTAATATGAAATATAAATCAACTAATACATTATGAACTTTTGTTAAAGCCACCCAGCAGCATATAACGTATGTATGTGGTGATGGCAATAAGTTATTTAGCATAATGAGTACTTTTTTACTTTTGGCACTTTAAGACTGTTTTGATGCTTTTTTACTTTTTACTTACGATATAATTAAGATCTGTAAATCATAATTATGAGATGCAAAGTCATTATTTTGAGATTGTAAGTCATCATAATGACTTACAGGATCGTTATTTTTCATCACAGTGCAGAAATGGGTTGCAGGGCATCCTCTATGGAAAACATCATGCAGACCGGAAGACGAAGAAAAAGAGGCACCGATTTTCTGCACAGAGTGATCATCTGTCCGACAGACGAGCCAGAAACACTTCCCCCGTCCGGTAACGTAACACTGTCATTCAGACGTTTGAACCAAGTTTATACCAAAAAAAACTACCTTTATAAAATAATAAAACTGGAGACTTTACAGAGAAAATATCACGGAACAGTGTTTAAAAATAGCGAGCTAGTGTTACGACATCATTCATCCTTTACGTTACGACTTCCGGCCCAACTTGCCGTTACAACTTCCGGGTTTACTTTACGTTAGCTAACGTAACGTTACATTAGAGGCGTCGCTACAGCTAAACTGTTGAGTGGTAAGTACAATGTTTTCTCTTCCATCCTAAAGCGATAATTCAACATAGTCTGGATGTGTCAGGTATATCTCCTCACGGAGAGATTACCGTAAAGCTTCCCAATTTAACGTAATTCAAGTGTTAAACTACAAGTCGGAAGAGCTGTTTGTGTGACGCCACTAGCGCGTATCATGCATTTAACTCAACGTTACATTCATTGTTGGCAACTCTGTTGCCTCTGACATGTCACAACATGTACTTGCTTTGATTAAAGTCACTAATGTTCACAATTCCTTTATTTGCGCCAATATTTTTTTTTCCACAGCTGATCCAAATACATGGAGTGCAGGCCTATTAATAACTTGTGCAGAATCAGAACCGTTTATTTGCCAAGTACGTTGCACATACAAGGAAGTTGACTCCTGGTGCATAACAATAAACATAGACCTATAATAAAACAATACAAAAAATAAAAACAATACACATAGTGCAATAATAGATACTATGGTAAACAACAAACAGATAACAGTACTTTAAAACAAGTATATATTGTCAAATGTAAGTGGCATGTGTGTTTCCTGTGGATGTGAGTCAGTTAGTGGGTCCTGACCAATGTTCCCTCTAATTTTTTCCGGCACTGAGCAATTTCTTTTATTTCTGAGCGCACATTTCAGCACTGAGCAATTCGCAACCACGCGACCTGCCGAAAATGACCACAAGCCTGCGTTAGCCATAGGGGATTCAAAGAGATGACAGCAAATGCATCAATATGTATACAAGGTTGATATTTATTCAATATCCTTTATAATGGCTGGACTTTGGGAACATTTTAATGATGGTGTTTTACCAGTCAGTTTAGTTGAACTTAAAGGATCTTTGTTGAACTTCAATAAGGGGAGGTTATGACTGGTTCACTGGTTATGACTGATAATGATATATATAAAAAATAAAAGTATCAAAGGTGTTTAGTCATTTCTCAGCAGGTACAACATTTAAGTGGAACTTCATTGAAAGAAAAATGCTAATGCGGTGCTTAACAATAATTATAGGCCTATTAAATTGACATGGTGTCATTTTTCCTAAAGGTAGCCTATATAAACAATTTAATAACTGGAGTGGTTTGCAACGAACTAGGCTACAAAACATGTCATTTGAATGTCATTGAGGGAGATAGGCCTATCTGGCTATGTGGCTCATCTTGTCTGCAGGCCTATGAAGACACATGTCTCTGAAGAACAGCATCTGAAAAACAGGTTAACCAAAAGAGAAACACGTTTTCCCACGAGCGAACTCTCCTTTCGCTTTTGCCTCCGAGCAGAATTTGCTTTCTTCATATTTAAATATGTCTGAAAGTTTCATCCTACCTGTGTCAGTTTGGACTATTTCATCTAGCCACTCATGTTTAAACGTTAGGCAGACCTTTTTCTGGGGCACCTGCTCTGCCTTTCTTTTCACCATGGTATCTATAACTGCTGGAGCAGGGCCCACCAAGAGTAGCCTAAACAGCGCCGGCCCGAGCTCATGTGGCGCTCTAGGCGAGCTTCACTCCTGGCGCCCGGAGGAGGACAGCGGGGGTGGGGGGTGCTAACGGAGGCAGAGCGCTAGCGGAGGTACAGAGAGCGCATGTCGAGAAACGGGACGCTGATTGGCCAAGAAGACTCGACATGTCACATCAAAGATCTTCTATTGTGGAGATGGCTCACTCCTATCTCAGAAACACTGGCGCAAAAAAGATTTTTAACCCCTGAAAAAAAATCGTTTGCGCGGCCACTTCGACTGGCCTGCGCGGCCGCGCACGCGCGCATCTTAGAGGGAACACTGGTCCAGAGGCCTGTCTCAGGAAGCTGGATTAACATACCCGGGGTTTCCCTCAGTTATCCAGCTGCACTTAACCAGATGTCCGCGGTCTCGCTTATTGGTCTCACGAAGCCGGTTATCAACTCGTTAAGTGAACCCAGGAGCGTCTCATCTAGATCTGTGCTCGTGCACATAAAAGGGGCGGAGTTAACTCCGTTACACCAATTGTGCACCATGGAGAAGCCGCCGAGAGCAACGTATTTTACAACGGAGGAGCAAACCATAATCTTAAGAATGTACGAAAAATATAGAGAAAGAATACAAGCAAAAAGCAACACTGCTGCAGCAGCCAGAAGCCGCAAGGAATCGTGGGAAAAAAATCGCCAACTCCGCCAATGCATAAGTTACTGGGATTGTAATATTAAATCACTGTCTCAAATGTATGTGCCTATTTTGATTATCTTTTCGTTTTAATAATTTAACCTCATTTCAGTTGCAACCCCAGTGGAGCTAAAAGAACATGGGGGCAAGTTAAAAGGTAACAGTAAATTCAAACTGTCATACACTTACAAGCAATCTGTTGGTGCTGATCGTGCATTAAAGAGGAAGACATCTTTTGCCACTTCTCATGTCGGCCACTGAGGAGGCAATAGATGAAGAGACGCTCTCTGCGGAGCGCTGCTCTTACTATCCGTGCGCCTTCCTCAACGGGATTCTGTAGAAATGGGCAGGCCGTTTTTCCAAGACAATGATTGGCCAGTAGGCGTCTTATAGACCCGCTGAGATCTTATCCGGGAACTTAACCTGCTCCGGAGCAGGTTAGGCGTTCAGCGTAAATTACCGGGGCAACGTACCTCGCTAAGAAGTGAACCAGCTTCGTGAGACGGAAAACCCAGAGTTAATCCAGAAGTTACCTCGCTAAAAACGAAATCCAGCTTTGTGAGACAGGCCTCTGGTCTTTGTTAATGAACCCGACTGCAGCTGGAAATAAACTGAACTTGTGTCAGGGTTCTTACGCTCATGGAAAACCTGGAAAAGTCATGGCATTTTAAAATGGTTATTTCCAGGCCTGGAAAAGTCCTTGAAAAAAAATTAAATCCAAAAGGTGTTGTAAAAGTCATGTAAATGTGTTATATTCATGTGTTCATGACGTTCATTTACGCTGAGTTTGAAATAATGAATATGCTTTTAAAAGAAAGACGCTCAAAATATAAGCAGGCATACATACAGGCATCTATATAAATGTTTATTCTTTTAATCAAACTATTGTCTCATTCATTTGTGTCATTTAAGGTTTACTGTATGCTTTGTATTCTCATTGTTAGTTTAAATACTTCATTTTTTCATGTATACACCAAGATTTCACAACATGTTTGGTCATGGAAATTTGGTTTAAAATCATGGAAATCCATTGGTCAAGATGTGTATGAACCCTGTTGAGTCTTGGTCCTGATGGACCGCAGCCTCCTGCCAGAGGGAAGGGACTCGAACAGTTTGTGTCCGGGGTGAGAGCGGTCGGCTACAATCTTCAGGGTCCTATATTGTCATATTTAATATAGATGTATCTGACCGTCATGTAATTGTGCGTGCAGGCGAAACTTCGAAGAGGTCTTTCTCCGGGGAGTCTCCTCAAGATGGACGTCAGCATTGCCGTGACGCTGATCCGGGGCCAGATGGGC
>JBAMJR010000242.1:235000-245000 GCA_038501785.1 Myoxocephalus aenaeus | reverse complement strand
CTTGCTACAGCGGGGACACTGATCGGCCGTAGGAGCGGCTCGTAACCCGACGTTTACGGTATGTCTGAATTATATTATAACAGCTGAATCCAAACTTTTTGAAGGACGTGTTATACACGCGTCAAAACGTTTAGAAGATTGTAGAGGTTTCACATCAAAGTGTATTAAATGTCAAATCTGATGCTCTTTGAAGGTGCGAGAGCGTCGAGAGAAGACCCGGCTGAGGGTGGCCCGGTGGAGGGCCAAGAGGAAGCTCCAGGACGGCTCTAACCAGGATCACGTCAGTCATTACTGTTTATTCATCTCAGAGAGGAGCGTGTGACGCCAGAGAGTCCTGAGTCGAGTTCATGTCTCTGCAGGACGTTTACATTTCTAGGTCTCGTTCAGGGGCGTCTGTGTTTTGTTTGATTTCAGTGATTTTAATATGAGTTAATTCTGTGTGAGAGATGTTAATGTGGACACCTGGACTAGTACTGTCACTAACCCACTTTAACCTTTTAAGCTCCACGCTTGATTTCCCCCCCCACCGCGTCCATTATCAGACACAAAAAAAAAAAGGTTTTCCTTTGACGTTTCCTTCATTTTCTCCACAACCACATCGTTGTTTAACTTCATTTAAAGTTCTACAATACTGCAACCCTTTTGAGAAGACATCGGCTCTGTACAAAATAATAAAAGTAACCGTTAAGTTTTTGTACTTGGGTACATTCCAACGACTCGCCGTCAGTCCGTAAGGTTTCACAAAAACCCTCATAAGTACCTTTTACAACATCGGATCTCACTAATAAAGACATCTCCGTAACCGTCCGGGCTTGTATGAGTCTAACAAAGCAATCCAAATCCATAGTAGTCCACTATTAGTACCTTTTTAAAGTTCCCAAAACGTCCGGAGAGTTTTTTCATTTCACGCAATCTCACGTTTTCGGGCCCAGCGGTCCTCCTGTTTTGTTTACGATCTTGGAACCACGTCAGACTTTAACTTTTCCATTTCTGAACTGATTTACACAGTTTTTTTTTTGTTCTATAATTCCTTCGAATCACCCCAACACTTTGTTTTTCTGTGGTTTTTAGGGCCTGTTCTTTCCAAAAAAGGTGTGTTATTAGTATGTGGGACCTTGGAAAGAGTCTGAAAGCACACATTTTGTCGGAAACCGCTCGAAAAGCATTTTTCGGCCAATCTTGCTTAGATCATGCTTGTTATTCATAGTTATGATCAAAATATGTTATAAAAGTGTTTTTATTTTTGAAAATATAAATTTATTTTCACAAAGAAATTCTGAAAAAAATGATATAAAATAATAAAGTATTATAACTAATTTGGGGTTCATACGACTACTTGAACACGGTGAACCTCGAAAAGAAGACCCCTATATAGGGTGAGCGGGGCTTAAGATTAAGACATGGTTTAGTTTTTAACAATACAAACGTCACTCTGTCCCACTAACACACAGCGTGTCTTGCTCATTCTTAGGCTCTAGGTGGCGCTGCAGGTCTTTCTCTGTCCGGCTTCCCCATCAGCAGCCAGCAGCAGCAGCAGCAGCAGCATCAGCAGCTCAGACTGACCTGCGGTGAGAAGAGACCTCGGACTCACTTCTGCTTTTTAAACTGTCTCTGTTCCGCTGTGGAGGCCCAAGAAACTAGAGAATAGTCTATTTATTATTTATTTACCACTTCTACTGAGGAGTTTCCTGGAGGAAACGCTGTAAAAACGTATAGAGTCCGTCTTGTAAACAAACGGCTGATCACAACTATACAAATTATATAACGGTTATTTTCACTATCAATTAATCTGACGGTTATTTACTAGATTCGTCGATTAATCGCTTGCTCTCTAAAAAAAATAAAAAAAGTCTGAAAATAGTGAAACATCTCAATCGTCCACGTCCAAGGTGAGGACTTTAAATGTCTTCAACATAATCAGTTTAATGAGATGTACAAATGGAGAAAAGGAAGGCCGAAAACAGCATTTCTCTGCTATATTTGCATATAAATATGAGTTGTGTGTCGTGTTGCTGATCCTCTCTGCTCTTCCAGCTGCCGCCTCCAGCAGCCAGCAGAGGCAGAGCTCAGCGCTGCCTCCGCCCAACAGCTTCCTCAGCAACCAGTCAGCAGCGAGCAGCCTCTCCTTCATACCCTCCTCCTCCTCCTCCTCCTCCTCTTCCTCTCTGCTCATGAGAGGCCACAACATGGCTCCACATCAGCACACTGTGACATCATCGTCGTCGTCGTCATCCTCCTCCTCGTACGTACAGGTCAGCCTGCTGCAGCAGAGCATCTCTCTGACGGACGATATCTTGCAGTGAGACGTTTGAAGACGTGCACAGAGACGCTTTAAGATCGAAACCTCTGATTTAAAGCTCAGTGCCGACTAGTTTGAAGCTTCATTCGTAACGTTGACAATCAAATCTTAATTTAAAATGTGGATGCTGCGCATCTTTTTCTTTTCTTTCTATTTATCCCGTATTTCTTCACAGTTGCTAATAAAGATTACGCTGTTATTAATAGTATGATACTATTTGTTGAATGATATCCTAGCGGAGGCTTTGGATGGTTTCCCAGTTGTGCGATCCAAACCGATCAAATGTGTAAAGTTAAAAAAAAAAAAAAAAAAAGTGTTAATTTCCTAAATTTAACATGTTTTTTTTTTTTATCTAACAAAATATTCTTCTTTGATTCATATTTGTTGGTGATTTAGATTTTCAAAAACAACATTTTCTCTCCGGTCAAAAAACGTCTCCACACACTAAGGAAGGCTCGCTTTGACAAAGTGTCTTTCATTAAAGACAATGTATTTAATAAAAATAAATAAATACTGACTCAATTAATCTGATGAATAACTTCAACTCTATTCCCATTCGTTAGCAGCACCTGCATGCTGAACGTCTCACTTGTTTCACTCCACGTGACGATCTTCATCAGGTCAAACCTACAGGCACCTTATCTTTTGTATCTATGTAAATAAAATACAAAAGCACTTGATATGAATCACTTGCTCTCATTTCACATCACATGACCTCCTGGAGGAGACTCACTGTAAACTCATGTACTCAAATAAAAACACTTCAACATTCAGAATCGAGTATTATTTTAATTTTAACAAAGCTTGACTCTTTCTTAACGGGAGATAAACTCTGATTTATTTTTATTTTTATGTATCAATTTATCTTCTCGTTGAAAGAGTTATTGGTCGCTGTAACTCAACATCCTCACACAAATGAAGTTGGTGTTTCTTTTATTACCAATTCATTTTTGTCCGGCACAACAAAGAGGAGCTTTTGTAATGAAGGAACCCTGAATTTAATAAAGTCCACATATTTTTGTCAGCTACTATGTATGACACTGCTGGAGTGTCATCGAAGCTTTGAAAAGCAAACTTAGTTTCCTCTGGAGTTATAAAAAAAAAAAAAAAGGAAAAGTCAGTGATGCAATTCATAAAATGTCGTAATTTAGAATGTAAAGAAAGTTACAAAAATGGACAACTCATAAAAAGTCATAGTATTGTTCCACAGAGGGTTATAAAGTCCCAAAAGCAGTTAATTGTTACAAAAAATGTCGTCACATTTCATGATGACGACATTCAAGGCTTCATTGTAACGGATTAGAAGCTTAAAATGTTTTTAAAAAAGACGACATTTGGGTCTCCGTTGCTTTACTTTATATAGAAGTTCCATTCACATGTTGCAACTTAATTCACTTCTTTATTACACACAGGTGACAATGTTTCAATTCATAGAGACCAATCATAAACTCACGCATTTAAAAAAACACCAACATTCAGAAACAATATATTTAACGTGTATATTTGTGCATATTTGGGGAGTTGCAGCATCGTGTGTGTGTGTGTGTGTGTGTGTGTGTGTGTGTGTGTGTGTTATCCGTTGACGATCTTCTGAGAGATGGCGGCCGGCAGCGTGTAGAAGAGCAGCGCGAGGAAGAGCATGGTGATGAGCAGCACCAGGGCGATGATGATGTACTTCTTGTAGCTCCGCCACACCAAGTGGAAGAAACACTTGAAGGGGTTGACGAACCACGAGAAGGACGTGTCCGGGCGACTGGGAGGGGCACATTTAGCAGCATTAATATTCCTATTTTCAGTTATTCTGATTTAAATACAAAAAGAAAGACATATTTTTAAAAGAATCACAGTAGTTTTAGTGTTTAATTCAGTTTTTTTTTTAACATCTTTTAATTCACATTTTCCCACACTGTGCCTCATGAGCTCCTACCTCACACACACACACACACACACACACGTTCATAGAAAGTACTGCCGGACTCACTTTGGCTTCGGCAGCGGCTCCGGCTCCTTGCGGGCTCGGCCGACGGGGTTTTTCTCCGCCTCCTCGGCGATCACGAGATGAAACTCCGCCTCCACTTTCCCCTGATGGATTCAGAGCACACCCACACCTATCAATCAAAAGTCTCAACAAGTGTTTTGTCAGTGTGTGTGTGTGTGTGTGTGTGTGTGTGTACCGTCAGCTCTCCAGACTTGATGAAGGGCCACCAGCCTCTCGCTCTCTTCTGCTGGAAGATGGAGATCTTCTCCGTCCCGTCGGTCAACATGTCCATCTTGCAGAACTTTGCCGTCTTCGCCCCGCGGGGGAAGCCGTGGAGGTCCAACTCCACCGTGCCTACGCGACCACAACACACACACACACACACACCTGCGTCAAGTCCGACACACCACCATATCGCGGCGCCGAGAGAGCGGTCGCACCTACCGAGGAAGTCGTCGGAGGAGAGAGTCTCGAAGTCCCAGACCTGCAGGCTGAGGATAGCGGGGAGCTTCTGCTCCGACTTATCCAGAGAGAAGATGTTCTCCTTCTTCCTCACGACGACTACCTGAGGGAGAGGAGAAGAGGTGATGCGTCGACAATGCGATGCTGAAGGTCGTGCCTATATATCCCGTCTTGTGTGTGTGTGTGTGAGTACCTTCTCAGCCGGCAGGTAGCTGAAGGGGAACACGAAGCGCCAGTTGAAGTTCCCCTCTCCGGTCAGAGAGTTGTAGTGGACGTCGGTCTCCTGCCGGTCGTCCTCTAATCCTTTCAACCAGCTGCAGGGGAAGAGCCACAGTCGCAGGGTTTACATCGAGGTTTTTATGACGATAACTTTATTTATATAGCGGCGTTTACAGAGACGCAACGCACAGACAAAAACCAGAAGACGGGAACAGAAAATGCTGGAAGCAGAACGTCAATACAGACAAACATAAAGAAAACTAAAGGCAAAGGGGAAAGTAAGCTAACAACTTATTTTTGTTTTTCAAAAAAGTATAATACTTCGATTCAGCGAGCTAAAAGCTAAATGATGAGCCTCCATGTGGAGTGGATAGAGGTCCAGCTCGTCGTTACCCTTTGATGTAGATGTCGCTGGACTGCTGACCGGTCAGGAAGCTGCTGTCCTCCAGGATCACATCCTCTGTGTTCCAGATGATGATACGCAGCTCGTACCTGAACACACACACACACACACACACATTGGGGGAGTTAGGCGCCCCTTTTTATGAACAATATATATGTATTTTTATCAAGACTTAACAGGCTTTTTAGGTGCTGAGAGAGACGGCAATCACCCTTTTGGTTTACGGGGTGCAATGTCCACCGAAGGCCCCGGGTGAGGGGAGTCCATGGGGAACATGTCGACCCACATCTGGACCTGACCCTACACACACACACACACACACACACACACACACACACACACAAAGGGGAGAATCAGATCCTTTTTTTGTTCTTTTTTTGTTTTTGTATCAGATTAAATTTGAATAAATTAAGTTTTTAATCTGAAAAAATGGAACAGATTTTACACAAAGCACATAAATGCTTTTTGGTGTCTGAAGAAAAAGTTTGTCAATTTTTTTTTCTTCATTTGACGACGTAATAGACTCAGAGGACCTATGAAGGTACCTGGTCCATGCCGGGCCGAGCCTTGTGGAACAGGGTTCTGGTCTCGATGTGTTCGGGGACCAGCTTGCAGCCCACAGCTGGAATCTCCGCCCAGCGGTGCAGGATCTTCAGGGACAGGTGCTCGTAGGTCTCCAGCGGCTCGTCTGCAGCAGGTGCACGAACACAGGACGATAATGATAAACACTGCATTAGTAGAGTCATACAAAGTCATGAAAAGTTGTAGAATGATGTATCAGAAAAAGTCAGAAAAAATATTAAGATTATGATGATTGTCATGAAAAGCAAAGGTTATTAGTTCATTCAATTTAATGGAATTTTTTTTTATAGTTTAGTACGTTATAAAAAGTTATGAAAAGAAGTCATAGTGTACTACGTCATATATAAGAAATAACATAGTATGTCATAAAAGTAATAAAAAGTCACAGTACATTTTGGTCATAAAGCATCATAATATGTCATAAATAACGCGTAGTATAGAAGGCCATAAAAAGTAATAAACATGAACTATCTTGTTATGGTATTATGCCATAAAAAGAAGATGAAGAGGGACGACCTGAGAACAGAAGGTATGATGCAGAATGTTTATTGTTTCATAAAGCCTGCATTAAATGTTTTTATTGTTTCATAAAGCATGCATTAAATGTGTTTATTGTGTCATAAAGCATGCATTAAATGTGTTTATTGTTTCATAAAGCATGCATTAAATGTTTTTATTGTGTCATAAAGCATGCATTAAATGTGTTTATTGTGTCATAAACATGCATTAAATGTGTTTATTGTATCATAAAGCATGCATTAAATGTGTTTATTGTGTCATAAAGCATGGATTACATGTGTTTATGTCATAAAGCATGCATTAAATGTGTTTGTGTCATAAAGCATGCATTAAATGTGTTTATTGTGTCATCAACATGCATCAAATGTGTTTATTGTGTGTCATAAAGCATGCATTAAATGTGTTTATTGTGTCATCAACATGCATTAAATGTGTTTATTGTGTCATCAACATGCATCAAATGTGTTTATTGTGTGTCATAAAGCATGCATTAAATGTGTTTATTGTGTCATCAACATGCATCAAATGTGTTTATTGTGTCATAAAGCATGGATTAAATGTGTTTATTGTGTCATCAACATGCATCAAATGTGTTTATTGTGTGTCATAAAGCATGCATTAAATGTGTTTATTGTGTCATAAACATGCATTAAATGTGTTTATTGTATCATAAAGCATGCATTAAATGTGTTTATTGTGTCATAAAGCATGGATTACATGTGTTTATGTCATAAAGCGTGCATTAAATGTGTTTGTGTCATAAAGCATGCATTAAATGTGTTTATTGTGTCATAAAGCATGCATTAAATGTGTTTATTGTGTCATCAACATGCATCAAATGTGTTTATTGTGTGTCATAAAGCATGCATTAAATGTGTTTATTGTGTCATCAACATGCATCAAATGTGTTTATTGTGTGTCATAAAGCATGCATTAAATGTGTTTATTGTGTCATCAACATGCATCAAATGTGTTTATTGTGTGTCATAAAGCATGGATTAAATGTGTTTATTGTGTCATAAACATGCATTAAATGTGTTTATTGTGTCATAAACATGCATTAAATGTGTTTATTGTGTCATAAAGCATGCATTACATGTGTTTATGTCATAAACATGCATTAAATGTGTTTATTGTGTCATAAACATGCATTAAATGTGTTTATTGTGTCATAAACATGCATTAAATGTGTTTATTGTGTCATAACTGCTAAATGGAGCAGCAGGTCCCGTCTTCACCTTCGTGCATGAAGCACGTCTTTCCCACGAACACCTTGTCGGCCACGGTGATGCGTCCCGGCCTGAACGTCGGCTCGTCCAGCCCGTTGTCTCTGCACCGCTTGGACAGCAGCTCGGACGGCTTCAGGCAGTCTCTCCAGGCGTTGTAGCCGTCACTAGCAGAGGAGCAGAGGGGGCGGAGCCTCGGGTCAATCATGAAGACAATAACAACACTTTAGGAACGCGACTCTGGCTCTCACCTTCAACGTGAGGATGAAAGGTGAACAGAAGGAGTTCGGGACCTTTTTAGATTCTCAGCTACATTGTGAAAGTCATGCTGTCTTATTCATATTTTTATGATGAAACATAAAACATATATGCATTTTCAAAAATGGCCAAAGGTATTGATACTATTAGCTTTAACGTATGCAGTAACAATCCGGTCCAGATTGAGTGACATTGTGATCATTATTTCCAGAGATAGAGGTGATTATTTTTTCGGAAAAGCCTGCATTTTCACTATTTTCAGTAGTAAACCAAAGTTTAAAAAACTAACATCACAACCAGTCTGTCCGGCTTCAAGTTGAACTTGTTGCAAACTTCCCCACTTTCAAGAGACCTGGTTCATTCAGACACAATCCTGTGCTCATGTCTAGCTTTTAAAAGTAATGTTATATATATCAATGTATTCCGTCTCTGCTCTAATCTCTTAGAAGTCCTTTCTCGGGACATGTGTTGCAAACGAGTCTGTTTCCAGTTCCATAAATTAACAAGCAGGGAGCCCGGACTCACAGGCTGTACTCAGTGGGCAGTCCACAGGTGGCTCTGTGTCGGCTGTAGAACCGGTTCTCCAGGTCGATGCGAGTCTCTCCGATCAGGTCGTCCCCTCCCACCATGTCGTAGTCGTAGATCACCACCGACAGCAGCGACTCCCGAGGAAACGACGCATGCATCTCAAAGGATCTGGAATCGGGGAAATGAGACGGAGAAGCTCTGAACATGAAACCACCGGGCCGGGGGCTCTCTTGATTTACAACAACGCCGCTCACGCACCTTCCAAACACGGGGTTCAGCTGTTTGGGGATGTAGTTGTCTCTGTCTTTGATTTCGTTCTTGCCGAGCCGGAGAACAATGTAAGGGTCCGCCTTCCCGTCCGGATCGGCCGGGTGCAGGTTCGACGCCTTGAGGGGGAGGAGAAAGGACCAACACATTGGGGTTTAGCACATTGGCCCTGTTTGGCTTCCGTACAATGAACAGACCTGCAGATTAGGTTCTGCACTGCTTCAGTAGGGAGCTGTGCATTCAGTCTAAATGCTTCCGAACATGCAAAGTAACTGATCCTGAGCAACGGGGACGCACAGAGACGATGTAGACCCTGATGAGGACTTGGACCAGCCCGTTGGGGGGGATTCCTCTGGTGACTCTGAAGTCCCCGCCGTCCGTGTCTTCGTCCCAGTCCTCGGCCGAGTCCTCGCCCAGCTTGTAGAGGCAGAATCGGCCCTGCAGAGACCATCAAGTGGATTAGTAATGACGATAAGTCAGCGGTTCCCTCGAGAGTACTTCCAACCCGACCGTCTCACCTTAAATTTGCCGACGAACCTCCCCTCGGTCCCCCCCTCGTCCTCGTTGGCTTTCCCCCTGAACAGCTCGTATGTGTTCACCCAGTCATTGAAAGGGCCAAACTCCGCCTCCAGCTCCTTGTTGTACAGCTGCAGAGAGATCGTCATCGTCAATGTACGCTCAGATCCTCGTCGTACAACAACAACACAATTTTGGTTTATACATAAAACAAATGCACCAGAAATACAAAACAATATATATGTTGTCATGTGAATTGTACTTCAAAGTATAAATTCAAAGTATATTATGACAATGATGACGTACACATCCTTGCCCAAACAGGCCCATCACAACTGATAGGAGGGCGAAGGAGCTGTCAATCAAGCACGGTAGGACTACACGCACTGCGTTACCCACAATGCCTGTTGGAGCATTGAAGGTGCTAAAGTAAAAACTCAGATAAGGTCTACGATTGATTGCCTCCACACAGCTCTCAAGATGGCGACAGCTCCGTAGACTTTTTTCTCGGCTCAGGTAGACATTACTACACTTTATATGTATGTATATATATATATATATATATATATATGTATAAACAGTGTTTGTACCTTGAGTGTGGCTAATTTGGTGGCCAGACCGAGGTTTGGTTCCAGGGTTCCTTTTCCTTTCTGTTTCTTCTTCTTGTCTCCATCGCTGCCGACTGAAGGAACAAATACATAAATAATACATTTCCCTAATATTGCATAATTTGTTTCCACTTA
>JBAMJR010000242.1:125000-230000 GCA_038501785.1 Myoxocephalus aenaeus | reverse complement strand
ATCCTACATCCTACATCCTACATCCTACATTCTACATCCTACATTCTACATCCTTCATCCTACATCCTACATCCTTCATCCTACATCCTACATCCTACATTCTACATCCTACATTCTACATCCTAC
Organism: Myoxocephalus aenaeus; assembly: GCA_038501785.1. Lineage (NCBI taxonomy): Eukaryota > Metazoa > Chordata > Actinopteri > Perciformes > Cottidae > Myoxocephalus > Myoxocephalus aenaeus. The sequence continues at coordinate 229,874 of JBAMJR010000242.1, read as the reverse complement.
ATCCTACACTCTACATCCTTCATCCTACATCCTTCATCCTTCATCCTACATCCTACATTCTACATCCTACATTCTACATCCTACATCCTACACTCTACATCCTTCATCCTACATCCTTCATCCTACATCCTACATCCTACATCCTACATTCTACATTCTACATCCTACATCCTACACTCTACATCCTTCATCCTACATTCTACATCCTACATTCTACACTCTACACTCTACATTCTACACTCTACGTCCTACATTCTACATCCTACACTCTACATCCTACACTCTACATACTTCATCCTACATCCTACATCCTACATTCTACATCCTACATCCTACATCCTACATCCTACACTCTACATCCTACATTCTACATCCTACATCCTACACTCTACATCCTACATTCTACATTCCTCCTCACGGTTTCATTGACCGACGGACCGACCGACTGACCTGCAGCAGTTCGAATGCGGCCAGCAGGTCTCCTCCCGGCTGGCTGCCGCAGTGCAGCGGGCTGTACTGCAGCGTCGGAGGAGTGTAGGGGTCGGAGGCCAAGCGGACCTCGGGCGCCACCACCGTGGCCCCCAGATACTCCGACTTGCCCTACACACGGCAGAGCAGAGAGAGGCGGTCGTGAGATCTGCAATGAAACCATTACTTGATTCGTTTGTCAGGCGTTTGTTGAGCGTTTACCAGCGCGTCGTCGTCGTACACCTCGACCAGGATGCGCGGCGGCTCCAGCCGGATGTGCTGCAGATCCCCACTCAGCAGCAGGCGGCCCATCAGCAAACACTGGTTCCATGTCGGGCTGAGAGTCTGACTGATCACCTGGCAGCAGCAACACACACAAAGACACACAACACATGAAAACACAAGTAAACAATCAGACCTGGACAGTGCCAGCTCAGGAGACACAAACATACTCACAGTAAGAAGCTCATCAAACAATTAACTGCTAACAAGACCATAAACTAACTATTAAGTAAGTCCTGTCCTAAAATATCCATGTTCATTCTAAGCTGAAGAAAATACACAACAATTCTTAGTTTTTAGGTGATTATCCACGAATGAAATACATAGTTATGATTATTATATTGCATTTCTGCAAAACGATCCCCTGCCGAAAGCCTGCCCACTGTCCCTTTAAGAGTTTGCTATATAAATGTTAAAACAGACAAAGGAAGGATATCTCCACATCTGAGACATTACACATAATGCATTCCAACACAACAACACCACCATCTGCAACCTCAATAATAAACAATTATAAGCTTTGTAAAAGGTGCCATTTATGTTATTAGATTGCATTGAACCACTAAGTAAGTAATAAACTAATAATGTTTTCAGCATCCCGGAGAAACCTTCCTGACATTCTGGGAGAACGTAGACAAAACACTCACGTTGGTGGTCTGGCTGTGCGACAGGAAGGTGACTCGGGCAAACGGGTCCGACAGGCCGGAGGTGTCGCCGGCGATGAGCCCGCGGGCCTGATACATGTGGCACCGCAGCTGGAACGCCTGCTGCTCTGGAGACGCCGACCCACACGCAACGTATAATAAAATAAAATAATCCTTTATTAGTCCCGCAGTGGGGAAATTGCAGGATTACAGCAGCAGTGCACACACATAGTAAAAAAAAATCAAGTAATGTAAATAAACAGTAATAAAAACAGTAAAGAATAATACAATAGCAATATTAAATATACAGATGGAAGAAAAAAAGTATATAAAAGGTATTTAAATGTATTTAAATTGCACCAGAAGAACGTAATTAAAGTGGCCAATGTGATTAAAGTGTTACCGTAAACGTTGGGTTACGAGCCGCTACTACCTTCGGTCAGTGTCCCCGTTAGCTCCCCGCTGTAGCCAGCTGGGGCTCCTGCTAGCGCTCCGTCACTTCCCCGCTAACTTCCACTAGCTCTCCGCTAACTTCCGCTAGCTCCCCGAAAACCACCGAAGGTAGCGGGACCAGGCTCGACACCCGATTTGGGCAGAGGGGACACGGGCAGTAGCAGCAGCAGCAGCGCTAGCTAGCAGCAGCGCTAGCTAGCAGCAGCGCTGCTCCTAGCTTGCTACAGCGGGGACACTGACCGGAGGTAGGAGCGGCTTGTAACCGTGGTTCAGGGTGACTTTGACCATCAGTTGGCCCACATATCAAAAAAGTATTTGGCCTCTGGCCTTAGTTATAGTATTATTTAAATGCCGGAAGCAAATACTTAAGAAGGAATTACGTTTGGTAGCAATTAGACATAATTGTGTCGCCATTTTACAATGTGTGAAGTTCAAAGACAAAGTGCCATAAAAATAAGCTCAACATCGGAGGGATGGTGATGGTCGGTCTGTCTCTCACCTGCACAGAGCAGACTTGTCGGAGGGCAGTTGGCGTCAGCGCCCCCTGTGGCCGAGCGGAACCCCGCGGGCAGGTCGTCCAGCATGTGGGCGGAGTCTAAACAGGTCCCGTACCACAGATACACATCCACCTTCGCTTGGACTGACAAGTCTGCGACACGCTTCCCTGGAGGCTGCAGACATGCAAACACCAGCCTTGAGAAATACTTAACGGTGGAATGAGTGGGGTTTGTCGGTTGCAATTAAAGGTGTGTGTGTGTGTGTGTGTGTGTGTGTGTGTGTGTGTGTGTGTGTGTGTGTGTGTGTGTGTGTGTGTGTGTGTGTGTGTGTGTGCGTGTTCACCTTTAGAAACAGTGTTATTATCTTGCCACAGTGGATTCCTCGGGCCTCCGGGCTGCCGGAGTACAGCAGGTCTCGGGCGCGGAGCCGAGCGTACGCGACGCGCTTGTTGTTGCTTAGCAACCACACGAACACGTCGGGCACCGTGTGCTGGGGCTGCGGCGTGACGGCGTGCACGTGGGAAAAGTTTGGATGCACAAGGTAAATAAGAAAGAAGAAAAAAAGACGATGTCTTACACACAAATTGTCAGGATGTACATGAAACACACACACACACGCACACACACGCACACACACACACACACACACACACACAGTCCCGTACCTCCTGCACAAGGAAGCGTAGCTTCTGCGTGAGTTTTGTTGCATGCAGCAGCATTTCTTTCACACCACCAGCTTTTCTCTTCCTCTCCACCACGGACTGGGCCTCTCCTATCATGCTCTCCTGCAACACACACACACACACACACACACACACACACACACACACACACACACACACACACACACACACACACACACACACACACACACACACACACACATTATATGAACTGTTGACCTGGGAAATATATAGAATGTATAAAACATTTTGTGAACATCTCAAATTTGCCACTAAAAAGTTCTAATTAATAACATAATCCATAAATCTGTTAAACTAGAAATAAAAACATTTGAAATGGCCAAAAAATGAGGTATTTTCAGTTTGTGCGAGTGTTTCCGGGTTGCTCCGAGCTTCCCACCAGTTCCTGTTTACACAACGTGAGGCGCTTCCTGTCCAGCTGGGTCAGGTAGCTGGACTTTAGCTCCGCCTTCAACTTGGCCTCCGCCGCTGCTATGAAACTCCTGCAGAGACACACAAAGTTTCACCGTCAGTCGTTTGTTTGTACGACAAGTCTTCTGAAATCAAAGGTTTGAATATGAAAATGAGGAATTAATGTATGTGCTTATTTGCATACATTTCCAGAAGAGAAATGTGAACATTGGATAAAGCCGGGATTAACAATCATGTTTAATTTTGTTGACATTACTGAAGTCAAAGGTCATTACCGAGGGGCTTTTGATCTTTGTATCGGTCCATAAATCACAGCCATAGAAATACCTTTCCGCCATGTTTTTAGTCCTAAAACGTTGTATAAATGAGGCTGTGAATGACATGTGAATAAACCCCTCTGCATAAACCCTCAGAATATATGTAGGAATGAAAGAGTAAAGTTTGGTGATGCAAGAGCTGCTGAAGTGGAGATTTCTGGATCAGAGTCTGAGAAAAATAATCATTAGGATAAAACAAACTTTAAAGAGATGTTTTTAGAAGACTCTACAGGTGAAAATAAACAATGAACTCATAAATATCACCATGAAACTTCCAAGGTTGATTACTTCCATCAAGTAGTTTTTGAAAATGTTATGTTTAAATCTGCAAATGAGACATTATCTAATGGTAGCTTTTGGTGAATTTAGGAGAAATCTACAGACGTAAAGAGACAAAGTAGTAGAATAAACACCTAAATGTGTATTTAGGATGTTTTATCTCCACTAGTCTGAAAGAAGAAGTGTTATGGAAGCAAAAAAAGACAAAAATCTCTAGATTGTCTCTGCCTGTAGTATCTCATCTCGAGTAACGCTGTTAGACTTTCCCATCGTCGCTGCAGTGCGACACAAACAGTGTCGTCATGTTCCGTTTGAATATTGCCTGAATACCTGGCGTCCATGCAGAATTCTTTGAGGATGGTTTTGAGCATAGGCTCCGCCCCTGGGTCTGACTTCCTGTGTTGCTCGGCTGCACCGGCGACACCCTCCTCCTGAAAGACAATAAGAATTAGTTGTATATTTTCCCCAAAGATGGCTGTGAAACTGGCCATCAGGTTGGGTTTTTTCTGTGGTCACAGATCCAGGACGAGTGCACGTACAAACAGCCCAGCGATGTTGTCCAGCATGTTGGAGTTGTAGAGTCGGTAGCTTCTGTTCTCCCATTGACTCAGCACATTGATGCACGGCTTCTGCTTCTCCAGAGGGAGATGCATGTAGTACCTGAATGCACACACACACACACACACACACACACACACACACACAGTTAGTCCACAACATGAACTGGGAGAAAACAGTAAAGAGCAATATATTGTAAAGTTAGAAGACTCAAAAGGCACTGTGATGACATCACCGACCATCCAGCTGCAAGATGAGGAAGAGGAGCAGACCCCCTTCTTTTCCCTTCTTCGACTGGTAAGAAGTGAATGTAAAAGAGTCCTGATAACTAGTAAAATCAATAATATTGATTATCAAGATCTCCTTTAAGGCCTTTAGTCCCATTTATTAAATGCGGTGTAACCTCAAGTTGAGTTTAAATTCTTAAAGAAAGACTGGAAGTCTTGAAAGTTCAAATAACACAATAAAACCACACAATGTTTTATTTTTATTTGTGACAATATTACAAACCCTTTCTCTATTAAAAAAAAAAGATATATTTTAAAAAGATTTCACGGCTCTTTCCAACGTGGAACTGAAGCTGTTATCTTTGCTCTCTTCTGCGTTGCTGTTGCCGCAATCAGGTAGTTTGGGTTACTTGACGTTTTAAAGGGCAGTACTACACTGACTATAAAGAAGTACCTAAAAAACGTTTAACGTGATCCCTTTAAAAGCCCTGGTAAATGCTTGTTTCAGCATGTGGTCAGAATCCGCCTCTGAGGTCAATAATCTTACTTTAACAGTTATTATAGTGACATTGGCCACTTTTCTGCTATAATATTACGTATAATCTCGCTTTAAGGAACTATTTTAATGCTGATCAGCTTCATTTTACAGTTGTAATTTGTGCAAAGACCACTTAAAAAGGCAATCATTGCACTACAGCGGCGTCTGAGACAAAGAGGAAGATCATCTTTGAGGCTCAGGACTCAAAAAACAACAAAGCGGCTCAACTTGTTTCCTTCGACGATGAGCGGCTTCAGCGGAGGCGTGGTGGACTTGGAGGTCGGGGGCGTGTCCTGAGGCTCTTTGGGGAGCAGCGGGGAGGAGCTGAGCAGAGAGGAGCCGGTGATGTCACCGCTGTCCGGGACGTCCAGCGCTCTTCTCCTCCTGACATTGGGACTGGGGACCGGGATGGCGGGCTTCTCTGAAGCCTCCAAGACGTTACCCCAGTTACCTGAGGAAGGGTTTCTTTATGCACCACAGAAGTACTGGGAAACAACTAAGTACTCTACTGAAGTGTCGTTTTGAGGTACTTGCACTCCATGTATTTGATAGCTTCAGTTACTTTACAGATTCAGATACAAAATATACTCAACAAATATATTTGAAAATCATTACATCAATAAGAATGTACAAGCTACAAAGCAGTATAAAGTATATGTGTATACTTAAAATATGTATAAATAAATTCAAATTAATCTACCAGCTGCAAAATTAAGGTGATATACACATTAATGCATCCATAATCATATTTAATTTACTCAAATGATAAACAAATAAGAAAAATCCTTTATTCAAAAATATATTATTCTGAAATATATACTTTTACGTTTAACATATATATATATAATATTGTTTTACTTTTACTTGTTTGAGGTACTAAACTCTCCTCGAACTCTCCTGTGATTTTATTGTTGGCTTCAGTGATAAATAGAGTGGACAAAATAACAGAAACACTTTAATCTCCTCAAGTTCAAGACAACAATGGCACAAACTACTCAGAAAAACGTATCAACACATATTAAATAAAATAAAGTATTTCTATTAAAAGCAAAAACAGAAGCGACGAGGAGGCAAAAGAGGGAGAACGGGCGACTCACCCATGGAGAACTCGAAGCTGATTGGCTTGTCTCCGATCTTCCTGTCGATCATGGTGGCTTCGAATAACGCCCCGAAGAGCAGAAAGCTCTCGTTGTTGTTCGCATTCAGCTGGACAAAAAAACATTTATTTATTATGTGTGTCCACGATGAGGCAATTCCATGACCAGAGAATTATCGGTATTATTACAGAAAGAGGGAGCGTGGCCATGTCTCTTATTAGCATGATCACAACAATCAGAAACAAAACACTTTTTTGTTGTCTAGTTTGAGGTAATGTGTGACTTGTATAGACTTACAATTAAATTATTGAAAGAGAGAAACAAAACACTGCAACATTAATTGCAGAATCAGCTCAACTTGTAGAAATTGCGACACGTCTACGGACGCAAAACTCTTCCAATTGATATACAAACACTAAGAAATGTTAAAAACACTTCTCCATAGAAAAGACTCATGGGCCTTGTATTATTTAGATTGGATTAGATATTCCTTCATTAGTCCCGCAGTGGGGAAATTTGCAGGATTGCAGCAGCAAACAGGGTAAAGTTCACACAAGAGACATAGTCAAATCAAAACAAGTAATAAACTAATAAACGGTAAAAACAGTAATGAAACAGTAAAAAAACTACAATACTGAATTATATATATATATATATATATATATATATATATATATATATATATATATATATATATATGTACAGACAGGATAAATATAACATATAACTATTCTGGAGAGTGTATTCATATTGCACAGGTTGAAGTGGTTGAAAAGCTTTTGTCCGACATAAATACTAAAATATTTATAACCAATTATTCAATTACTACATTGAGTTTCTATGTTTGGGATGTTATTACAATTAAAACACTGCTTACCACAGGAGGAGATTCCACAGGCAGGACCTCTGCAGCCACAGTTTTCCCCTTGTCATCATCGGCTGCTCCTCCTCCTGCTGCTGCTGCTGCTGCTCCTCCTCCTCCTGCAGGAGTCTTACCGTCCTTCCCACCGCCTTTTCCTGCTTTGACATCCTTCAGTGGTTTCATCACTCTGCTGAGTTTGGACTCGGAACCCGACCCCCCCGAGAGGATCTCCACTGCCAGCTCCATGTAGACGCGACCCCTGACCCCGGCGAGAATTGGAAGGAAAGGCATCATTGAAATATTCTTAGTTAAGTATCATTCTTAGTTAAGTATCATTGCCATGAAAGGAGGGGGGGGTAATTGATTTAACATGGACCTGTAGGCCACGCCCTCTCCAATGCCCTCGTTGAGCTCCAATGTGTCGTCGCCGATTGAACCGTTTCTCACAGAGCCGTACAGGTTGATCCACGCAGGGCCAAAGGTGGGTAAAAACCCTGGAGAGAGAGAGAAAACTCTCCCAGTTGATATACAAACACTAAGAACTTTCGTCTCTCCCCATACCTTCGCGTCTCTCCCCATACCTTCGCGTCTCTCCCCATACCTTCGTCTCTCTCCCCGTACCTTCGTCTCTCTCCCCATACCTTCGTCTCTCTCCCCGTACCTTCGTCTCTCTCCCCATACCTTCGTGTCTCCCCATACCTTTGTCTCTCTCCCCATACCTTTGTGTCTCCCCATACCTTCGTCTCTCTCCCCATACCTTTGTGTCTCCCCATACCTTTGTCTCTCTCCCCATACCTTTGTGTCTCCCCGTACCTTCGTCTCTCTCCCCGTACCTTTGTGTCTCCCCATACCTTTGTCTCTCTCCCCATACCTTCGTCTCTCCCCATACCTTTGTCTCTCTCCCCATACCTTCGTGTCTCCCCATACCTTCGTGTCTCTCTCCATACCTTTGTCTCTCCTCATACCTTCGTCTCTCCCCATTCCTTTGTCTCTCCCCATCCCTTCGTCTCTCCCCATGTCTTTGTCTCTCCCCATCCCTTCGTCTCTCCCTGTGTCTTCGTCTCTCCCCATCCCTTCGTCGCTCTCCCCATACCTTTGTCTCTCTCCCCATACCTTCGTCTATCCCCATACCTTTGAGTCTCTCCCCATACCTTTGTGTCTCTCTCCATACCTTCGTGTCTCTCGCCATACCTTCGTGTCTCTCCCCATACCTTTGAGTCTCTCCCCATACCTTCGTGTCTCCCCATACCTTCATCTCTCTCCCCATACCTTCGTCTCTCCCCTTCCCTTTGTGTCTCTCCCCATACCTTCGTGTCTCTCTCCATACCTTCGTGTCTCTCCCCATACCTTCGTCTCTCTCCCCATACCTTTGTCTCTCCCCATACCATCGTCTCTCCCCATACCTTCGTCTCTCCCCATCCCTTCGTCGCTCTCCCCATACCTTTGTCTCTCTCCCCATACCTTCGTCTATCCCCATACCTTCGTGTCTCTCCCCATACCTTTGAGTCTCTCGCCATACCTTCGTGTCTCTCCCCATACCTTTGAGTCTCTCCCCATACCTTCGTGTCTCCCCATACCTTCATCTCTCTCCCCATACCTTCGTCTCTCCCCTTCCCTTCGTGTCTCTCCTCATACCTTCGTGTCTCTCTCCATACCTTCGTGTCTCTCTCCATACCTTCGTGTCTCTCCCCATACCTTCGTCTCTCTCCCCATACCTTTGTCTCTCCCCATACCATCGTCTCTCCCCATACCTTCGTCTCTCCCCTTCCCTTCGTGTCTCTCCCCATACCTTCGTCTCTCCCATACCTTTGTCTCTCCCCATACCATCGTCTCTCCCCATACCTTCATCTCTCTCCCCATACCTTCGTCTCTCCCATACCTTTGTCTCTCCCCATACCATCGTCTCTCCCCATACCATCGTCTCTCCCCATACTTTCGTCTCTCTCCCCATACCTTTGTCTCTCCCCATACCACCGTCTCTCCCATACCTTCGTGTCTCTCCCCATACCTTTGTGCCTCCCCATACCTTCGTCTCTCTCCCCATACCACCGTCTCTCCCCATACCTTCGTCTCTCCCCATACCTTTGTGTCTCTCCCCATCCCTTCGTCTCTCCCCCATCCCTTTGTCTCTTCTCACCTCTGTCGCCATCTTGTTCATTGGAGATGCGCCTCAGGTCAAAGTAATGCGTTCCGATGGCCACATCGCTCATGCTTCCCTCATCCCAGACCTGTGGAGTAATGACGGCCATACTTGTGTTGTGAATGATGGAATTGTATGTTTAATTAAAGGAGTAAGTGTGTGGCTCAGATGAGGCTCAGACCTGGAGCTTCAGTCTCTGACACAGAGGAGGGAACATCTCCGTGAAGACGATCTGCTCGTTCCACGCCGGCTCTGCCGTGGACTTCTGAGTGGATGTGCGACCCTGAAGGGGCGAAGGGGAAGAAGATTAGAGGATTTAGACGTCCATGAAGCAACTTGTGCTCAATTTAAAATGTGAAGTCAAAGCTAAGCATGACTGAAAGTGGAAATAGAGCAAATAGATAGTTTTGGAGCTGATATAAAAAAAAATGAAGATGACAAAATAAAAACTGTCGGTGTGTTTAGGGCTTTTATTGTGAAAGGAAGTAGTGGTACTGACATGAGCGCCTTGAAAGGGAAAAGACGATATAATAAATAAATAAACAGTAAAACGCAAAATAATATAATATGTAAAAACTGTTTATTTAACATTATTGCTCATAGGAAATATTTATATTACACAGTTTGGTAAACATTGATGTTGCGTCAGTGAGTTGTTAGTTTTGGTGTGTGTGTGTGTGTGTGTGTGTGTGTGTGTGTGTGTGTGTGTGTGTGTGTGTGTGTGTGGTCTACTGGGAGCAGTGTTAATGGTGTACACAGTTTAAATGACATTTATGCAAACATTAACCATTGTTTAGTTTACACATGTTATTTATGTGGCAAAATCCATTTAAACTTATTTAATTAATAATTACGTTCATTATAAGAATTCTACAACTCTTCAGAAACCTGTACGAGAGCTGCTGCGCTTCAGATCAGTTCCTGATTGGTTTTTAAATGAGCACATACTAAAATGTGATTAATCTTCAACCCACCACTTGCTTGAAGAAGCCCACCACCACGTACGGGTCTATGAGGGCCGTGTTTTCTCCGATGAAGGCCTTGGTGACGTTGGCCATGATGCTGGAGTTGTTCCGAGGAAGACCTTCAGCGCGATACACCTTCACAAAGAAGCGAGCCCAGGGACGCTCGGAGGGGTAACCCTCTGGGATCAGCAGGTTCCTGAGGGAAAACAACAACACAATAATATATTTCAACCCAAACGGATTGATATGAAGCCTCGTTATCAACTAGTTTTATCAGCAAAAACCTTCCAGAAAATCTAACCGGTATAATAAAGCAGGAATACTTTGAAAATGTGAAGAAAAAGAAACGTATGGTACTTGTCTATCTGCTCATCAGCATCACTCGCTTTTTGTCCTGGCTGCACGGCGTCCCCCTTTGCTGAGACGCTGATGTCACACTTGACGTAACCTTTGACCCCAGTGCTAATATCACCTGGATTGGTCAGCATCGCCCACTTATTGGTGAACTGATGACCTGAGGGCAGTGAGAAAGAGACATTGGGTTGACCGCCGTTAACGTCTTCCAGAAGGTAAACTGAGACCCGTCAGAAAGAGAGAGCTACCTGGCTGCTTGTAGACCGTCCACACATCCAGCTTAAAGGACCCAATGCAGAAACTCCTCAGCAACTTGGAGTGCATCACCTAGAAAGAGTGAGATACAGAGAAGGGACGAGGCGAAAGCTTGAAACTGGACCTGGCGACCCAAAAACCACCAGACCATAAAAGCCAATTTTTTTTTTTACAGAATATAAATAAATATGTGCAATATAAGACATGACATCTGAACTTATCTTATTTACTTACCGTCAGCTTGATGACTTTGTCCAAAAATACCTCTTTATAGGCAAAGAAGTCAAACACGAAATACTGGCAGAAAGAAGAGAGGGGGACCATTAGAGACAGAGATGGTTCCATTGTGGTCCCTCCAATACCTAAAACCAGCAGGTGCATCAGGATTCCTTCTTACCTCATTGTAAAAGGGAGCATTGGTTCCTTCTTTGACCGAAGTCTGCTTCTTCTCATCGCCGATCTCGATCACCACACTTGGGTCGATGTTTTCTCCCACCAGCTGCCGGGCCTCTGTGATGTTAATGGCAATCTACAGGCCGGAAGAAAAGTTACATACCACTGCACAGGATATTGTTATTATTCCCAATTAGGCCTAAAAAAAACTTCATTCTTTCCACATATGGATACATATGGCTCAGTCGGTAAAGCACATCCTTTCTTTAGCATTTTTATGTGCATATTTTTCTTCATAGTTTGAAATATTTAAATGTATTTAATCAACTTTGTGCATCATGTGTGTTGTTTTATCTTTTTCTTTGTCCTTATGCATTCAAATGATCACTTGTGTTGTCATTAATTTGTCCTGTTTTCGCTCACTATTTCTACATAATCGATGGCCGAAGAGCAAAACCTCCTATCTGAAAAATGCAAAAAAAGTTAGGATAAGGATACCCGATACATGATACAAAATACAAAAAAATACACACAGTGCAGATAGGAGGTTTTGCACTTGGCCATCAATATTTCTCTCATGATGAGCTGATACGACTCCACAGACTTTAATACATTTGAAATAACATATCACCCAAATACTGTCCATAACTGTGTTCTGCATGCCGTCACCTGGAAGCTCTCGGGTTTCCCTTCACTCTTCTGGATGCAGGTCTTCAGTTTGGCCCTGTGGGAGTTTCACTGCAGGTCAGTGTCTCAATGTAATTATTAATATAGAGTCAAATAGAAATATAGGCCTGGCGGTCTGGCAAAACATTCTGATATGCAGGTAGATAATGTATTTTACTTTTACTGTATGTAGTCAATTGCACCAAGAGGCACCAACGCATAGCGCTTTGGGAGAGATGTATAACTGTATCAGTTTTGCTTCTTTAATACACTCAGTACCTGCTCCCCAAAATACAGTACATCAAAGTGATGTCATGTGTATATTTCATACCTTTTATTGTTTGGTTTTATTCTGGTTCTGACTGCAGAGGTTCCTGGTTGGTCCTCTGGGTTTTCTTCCTCCAGCAGGGCCGCCGCCTCAGAGGGCACCGCACTGTCTGCACACACACATTAAACACACACACACACACACACACACACACACACACACACACACACACACACACACACACACACACACACACACACACATTTTATTAAGTCCCTTTTGGGGACATTACATTGACTTACAGTCATTTTCTTGAGGCTAACTCTAACCTTAATCACTGACCCCAAAAATAGCTTTCTTTCCACAAATTGCTACTAAATGATGTTCCTATACAACTAAACTGCACTTCAAGGAAAGAATATTTTCTTTCAGAGTACGGTTGCAGTTTAAAACAGTTGGAAATTTAAACAAAACTACTTTTCTAGGTTTAGGCAACAAAAATATTTTGTGATGTTTACGATTGCTTTCCATTGAAAGTGCGTTTTTGTAGTATGGGAACGTCATTTTTCCAAAAACTGCACACGCTGTATTTAGCTAAAACTGTATTTTTCACAACTTGTAGCCAAGAAGAATAAAGTTCCCGTCTTCCTACATGTTCTGTGAGCCTCTTATTAGTGGGAAAGCTCAGCGAGGTTGTTCAATGCAAACAAATTATCTTGGCACTGGGCCTCATTTGCCAATATCTTCCTCAGTATTTTCCCAAATTTGTACTAAAAGAGATCCTAAAAAAATTAAGAAGAAAATTACCATCTTAAAATCATTTTATGGGCGTTTATTAGTTCTCGGGGGCAATTACATCCTGAGATGAACGATGCTCTGGATTGTACTCAAAAACCTAATTGACACATAAATGCTGTTACACATTTTAAACTGGAGACTGTTTGACAAAGGTTAGTCTAGCCACAGAGATACGACAGGAATAATTGCTCTTTGGTACACTGTCAATACAACCACGATCGTGTGTGTGTGTTTGTTTTCTAGGCCTTACCCACAGCTCCCTTGTTTGCCAGGACCAGGTCTGTGTTGACTTTCTTTTTCTTCTTCCCTTTCAGGCCAAACATCAACTTGGCCTTCCTGCTCACAGAAGAGGAAGATTACGTTTATTTAAAAAAAAAAATGTATTTCCTCTCCGAAGTGGTCCAGCCCTGACGCAGAAGTCCTAGGACGTCACTCTGCTGTTGTCAAAGTTTTTCACGGATGGATTTTATATTTTATTACTTTGAAGTAATTTTGAGTTTTAAAAAAGCCTATAGAAATTAAAATACATAATATGTTAAAATTATCCTGCAATGTGAATTATTATATAATAAGTCATATAGCCAAACATAAAAATGTGCTATTGATTCTTGTTTGACGCTACAATATAAATATAAACATCTGGAATTATTTGACCCCCGAACTCCACTCGTCATAAAACAGATTTCTTCCACACAAATCAATTTGGTCTTTTTGTTTAATTAGATGTATTTATGTATTTATGTATATCTGATTCTGTGACTATGAATGGCTGCAGTAAACATCAAAACAGTTTTCCTCAAAAATGCATGAAGGGAAAAATGCATTGCATTAAAATCCCTTCAAGTATTCCCATGAAAACCAACCTGTAAATTAAGCTAAATATAACAGAACAAAAATTGGGAATAAATACAATAAAAAAATATATTTTTTATACAACATAAATACATAAACCATAATCATGTGGCGACAACTTTTGCATGATTGTAATGAGAAGTACTTGATTAAATTGTATTAAGGACGTTGTGGGAACAAAATGCCAACGTAATTGTTCAGGAACAGTTTATTATTTATTATCATATCATGAAAAAGGGTTTGATCTTATTCTTAACATTTTCCATTTGAAAAAAATCTGATCTTTCTTTCTTTCATTCATCTGATATTTATTAAATGTTGTTTTAATTTAGTGTTCCACTTCCTCCACCATCAGTTTCCAAGAACATGAAGAAATAAAACTTCACTGACATATTAAAGCATTTAATTTAACTGACAATAAATCATATCAGCGCATGTTAAATGTTGCACAGAATTTGTCCATAAAAGTCAGTTCGATGCAACAAAATGCTCCAAAAACAAAGATCCTTTAAGCTGCTCACCGCCGCTTGGTTGCAGGACTTTCTGAGAGATCCATTCTGCCAACGTCCAGACGGGTTTTCTCTTCCCACTAACGGCACCAGGAGGGTCGACTAACGGCACCAGGAGGGTCGACTAACGGCACCAAGAGGGTCCACTAACAGGCACCAGGAGGGTCCACTAACGGCACCAGGAGGGTCCACTAACGGCACCAGGAGGGTCGACTAACAGGCACCAGGAGGGTCGACTAACGGCACCAAGAGGGTCCACTAACAGGCACCAGGAGGGTCCACTAACAGGCACCAGGAGGGTCCACTAACAGGCACCAGGAGGGTCCACTAACGGCACCAGGAGGGTCGACTAACAGGCACCAGGAGGGTCGACTAACGGCACCAAGAGGGTCCACTAACAGGCACCAGGAGGGTCGACTAACGGCACCAGGAGGGTCCACTAACAGGCACCAGGAGGGTCGACTAACGGCACCAGGAGGGTCCACTAACAGGCACCAGGAGGGTCCACTAACAGGCACCAGGAGGGTCCACTAACGGCACCAACGGTAACAACTAAACAACTAAACTACTAGCAGCTGCCTTCCTGCCTCCTCATCTCTCTCTCAGACTGAAACATAAGAAGCCGTCCCCGTCTTGGACAAAGCTGGATATCAAAGTGTCTCTATCGTTTGACATGACTGTCAATAAAGACTTATGGAAACATCCTTCAACAGGGAAAACCCAGCTCCCTCTTCACAGCTGCAGTTTCATGCCGATTAAACCTCCTCTAGTCCTAAAGAACACACGCTGATCCCATCAGGCCCGATGTGTACCTTGCTGTGGTTCCAGCAGCTGATTTTTCTTTAAAGTGTTGTGTTAGTTTGTGGCTTTAGGTGGAGTGGCCTCGCCCGCCTCGCTTTATTTAACAGACTTTCTCACATCTGAACATTGTTTACATCACCGTGGACTGATGATGCCTCCACAGCCAGAAAGTTCTCATGAAGAGGATTTCAACCGTTGTTCTACCGGTGACAGTGATGATGGCAAGAAGTTAACATAACGTAGGACAGGAATGTGATTGAAGTTGAACATGTTTGGAACACCAACAGCTGCACCTCCAGTCACCAGTCTGTCAAGCTCCTGAAGTTTGCGGATGACACCACCCTCATTGGACTCATCTCTGGTGGGGATGAGTCCCCCTACAGGTGGGAGACTGACCACCTGGTGACCTGGTGCAGCCAGAACAACCTGGAGCTCAACGCT
The DNA here is from genome assembly GCA_038501785.1 of Myoxocephalus aenaeus. Lineage (NCBI taxonomy): Eukaryota > Metazoa > Chordata > Actinopteri > Perciformes > Cottidae > Myoxocephalus > Myoxocephalus aenaeus. The sequence continues at coordinate 214,095 of JBAMJR010000242.1, read as the reverse complement.
CTGAAGACAGTGGAGATGGTTGTGGACTTCAGAAAGAACGCAGACCCACCCACCCCTCTCACCCGGTGTGACTCCCCCGTCGACGCTGTCGAGTCCTTCCGCTTCCTGGGCTCCATCATTTCCCAGGACCTCAAGTGGTAGCTGAACATCAGCTCCATCACCAAGAAGGCCCAGCAGAGGATGTTCTTCCTGAGGCAGCTGAAGAAATTCAAAGCCAAAAGACCATGATGGTGCACTTCTACACTGCCATCATTGAGTCCATCCTCTGCTCCTCCATCAGCGTCTGGTACTCTGCAGCCACTGCCAAGGACAAGGGCAGGCTGCAGCGCATCATCCGCTCTGATGAGAGGGTGATTGGCTGCAATCTGCCGTCCCTCCAGGACTTGTTCGCTTCAAAGACTCTGAAGCGAGCAAGAAAGATTGTAGCCGATCCCTCTCACCCTGGACACAACCTGTTTGAGTCCCTCCTCTCTGGCAGGAGGCTGAGGTCCATCAGGACCAAGACTTCACGCCACACTAACAGTTTTTTCCCATCAGCAGTCAGGCTCATCAACAGAGCCCGGGTCCCCCACTGACTGACCCTGTCACCTCCAGGACTATTTCCTACCGGTCACTCCCCTGCACATCCCTCCACACCTCATATTTAAATACACTTGCCACTTTACTTTACACTTGTCACGTTCACATAATCACTTCATTCCATGCACCTTATTTTAACTTTAATTGTATATTCTACTGTAGATTCAATTGTAAATATTCATGCTCCCATTTATTGCACTCTGTTTATTGTTAAATGTTTATTGTTAAATGTTATGCACCTACCAATGGAGGGATGCATCCTGCCCCCAGAACAACGCACACATCTGCTGCCATGGATAGCAGACAAATGCTTTGACACAGGAAAAGCAAATCTCCGTGTCCTCGTTATATTGTGAAGAAGGACCCTGGTTCCTAGTTCCTTCTTGTTATTCATCATGAACAGAAGGAACGCTCATATTCAACCTTTGTGATCACAGAGCGACTCCTCCAACCCAAGAGACAGAACAGGTTGCTTGACATTTAAGCAACATATTATTTGAGAAACCAGAGTTGCCTGTCGGTGTCTGCATGGCAAGTTATTGCTGTATCGGTCACCTGACCGTTTGCACGACACACAATCACTCGTAGTTGTAAATTGGAAGAAAAGAACGCGAAGTTGTGGTCACGCCGTTACATCGAAGGTTTTTACGCACATGGAGGGATTACCGAACACAAAAAGATAATAACCACAAAGAAACTACAAGGAGACACAAAAAGACGACAAAGAGATGCAAAACAGCTGCAAAAAGACAAAGAGGACTATGACAAAGAGACATTGCATGTTTCATCTGATAGCAACCAAAGGCCAATTTCTCAAAATGGTTGCCAATGGCATATTTTTATTTTACAACTGTACGTATTAGTCCAATGTATGAATTTTGTCTTTTTTCTTTTCTTTTTTTACAATAAATAAAGGCCTTGCAGAATGATTTATGTGTCAGAAACTGGAGAAAACTTTTTTTCTTCTTGATATTATTATTGGAACCAATAATAGCTCTGCGTTGGGTTTCGGGTCAGTGCAGGAATGTTGCTACAGATCCCAGTGGAGAACAATCCAGGAAGTCCAGTTTGAGCGATACATCTATGAGTTATGAGGCAAATCAAATGCTCAAACACTGCACAGCTGTTCACTGATGATTTTACAACTCATTTTATCCTCGGAGTCGACGATCGTCAGATAAACATCTGAATAACCACCAACATGTTTTTTTAAAGCGACCCACCAGGAAGAAGCACTTATCGGATTGGCCAATATAGTTTTTTTGCTGGATGTAAATTGAATTTGGTTGCAGCAAAAGCTGAGCCAGTTGTTTTCTCTCATTGAAATGAATGAGGACACTTTGCTATATTGTCTGTCTGAAACAGCCTCACAGCTCTGTGTGGTGCTGATATATAAAGACCCTCAAACTCTCCGCCCATGTGGCTCCATGTTTACAGCAGAGTGAGCCTGTAACAACGGCCATCTTTGAATATTTGAAAGCCTCTTGGGTTGGATCACCGACACAAAACCACACAGACTTCACATCGATTCAGTTCAGGTTGGCAACCCCCCACCCCCTCAGTAAAAACAACAAAATTAGCTTGTTGACTCTACGCCAAACTAATCAAAGGTCAGAAGGGGCCTCCTACCTGAGTTTGGGATCCATGTCTGCCGTCAGGAGTCGGCGTGCCACCCATCAGTTGTGTCAGCCTGACGCGTTCCGCTGCATCTTGCCTGCATGTGTTTGCTCAGAGACAAAGTCAGACCCGAGCTGGTGATTGGTGGTTCAACTGTTTGCTCAGAGGATGAAGTTGTAAAGCAGAGGAGCGTGAGGACGACGATTATTCCCTCTCACTTTATTACCTGCTGGAAAGCTCAAGAGCAAAAGACTCTCCAGAACTAGCTCAGCTTAATTTTTGTATTTATATATATACAGCTTTTTTGTACTATTGTTTATGGTTTAGCTTGTTGCTTTCTTCTGCTAGAAGAGGTTTAATTTAAACCAAAACTGTCCTTGTCAACTGCCTTAGATCCCATATGGAAGATTGTCAAGATATAAACAGAAGCAGAGCTATTTGCCGTGTGTGTGTGTGTGTGTGTGTGTGTGTGTGTGTGTGTGTGTGTGTGTGTGTGTGTGTGTGTGTGTGTGTGTGTGTGTGTGTGTGTGTGTGTGTGTGTGTAATGTGACCAGGATGTATGCGAGTGGTAGAGTTACCAAACCCACCCCTGGTAAACAGAGTCATACCTCACCATCCAGACACACATCAGCTGTCTGATCACCTGACAGAGTGGACCTCATGCACTGTTACATACCAGCCGGACCACATTTGCATTACAAATATCTGAAAAAACACAATTTAAAGTAAACAGAAGAAGAATAAATAAATAAAATGTTTTGGTAACTACAATAAATGTACACTTCAGAGACACTTTTGCTTTTCAATAAGATCCTTTAGTTTTAATACGGCGGAGAACATTAAAGATTATGTCGTGCATGCTGAACAAATACGACGGTTACAGCCTAATAATAACAAGGTAATAAGTGTGTCAATATCATGGAACAGCAGTGTAGTTTATGGGTAATTCCAAATGTAATAGCCTCTGAGTGTCTTGGTACTAATTAGTGGTAATGTTGTGGTTTCATTTTTTGTGACAATGTGGTAATAACAACATGACAATGTGAGGTGTGATCAGGGATGCTATATTAGAAAACAGAAATAAGGGAATATGGATTATAATATGGTAACATACTAACAATGTGAAGGTATCATTAACTAATCGTAGGTCAGTAAAAGTGTAACAACCAAGAAACAATTACATGAAAATTATGACCGGAGCAGAAGTGCATTCACGCAAATGTGAATCCACAATTCCAAGATCCAATATTTTCAATACATGAATGACTAATTTGCTGTGGCGCGGGGGGATGAGTGGTCGTCCCGCAATCACAAGGTAGCCGGTTCGATCATCGGTCCCCCCATAGCTCACATGTTGAAGTGTCCCTGAGCAAGACACTGAACAAACTGACAAATAAAAAGGATTTCTATTTTTCTAATCATTCTAAGACCAGAAAGTCAAGTACAAACCAATAAACATTGTTTATTCTCAATTTTGCGGATCCCGATTACGATATTTTTTACTTTCCAAGGGGCCGTTCACACCGGACGCGACTTTTAAAAGCGCAGCCGCTTCAAAAACGCCTTGGCAAAAACGCGGCAGTGAAAAAAAATAAAAACAGCCCGCTGCGCCTGTGGAGCGGGCCTGCGTGCGCACCCGGGCGATAAAACTTCAAAATGGATTCAAGCAGACGTTGCGCTCTTGCCCTTGCTGTGTTGTGGGATGAGGAGGAGGAAAAAGCCCAAAAAAAGGGGAGATTTTGGGTTCACGATATTTAAAAAAAAAAAAGGAAAGAGTACGGCGAATACCACCATATATTCCAAGAATTGTGTCTCGGTGACGAGCGCCGTATGCTATTGCAGTAGTTTTTCGATCTTGAATTATAAAGTTCTTCGTAGTTGAAGACCGCTAATATGAATCCTTCGTCGGCGGTTGCCATTTTCTTTTGAAATTCCCGCTGTTCATACCACACGGAAACAGGAAGAAAGTGGTAAAGTAATAAAGCCCGCCTCTTGCTTGATCCGATTGGCTGCCTTGGCCGAGTGTGACATCGATGAGCTGTGCGACTCCGCGCAAGGCGTTTAAAAGTTGAGAATATTTAAACTTTTAAGCGCGCCGAAAAAACGCTAGAAAAACGCGTCGCGCTGCATTTAAAAAGCGCGCATGAAAGGCGCGCCGTACCATAGGAAAACAATGGTTTTGCTAGCGACGCGTTTTTGAGAGTCGCGTCCGGTGTGAACGGCCCCCAAGAGTGTTCTGTCTTGTCCCGCCCCTACTGTGCTGTGATTGGCTAGCACTAGCTTGGAATTATGAATTATGAATGACAACTTTGTTTGGGTCATATTCTGTAAATCACGGCAGCATTAGCATGCCAGCTAGCTAACTAGCCGGCCGCTAACTCAGGAACAATTCAGACAACATAATGCTTCGTCCACACAGTGTCGGAAAGCAAATTGCTATCATCAGATAACCTGTCAATCACAGCAGAGTAGTATTATCCAATCACAGCACATTAGGGCGGGACTTGGCGACCTCTGATGCTCTTTACCCTACGTCACCTGACTTCCTCCTCTGCTCCCGAGGTGCTAGAGGTCCCTGGGTAACAACAGATGGAAATATGGGTCGTAATAAGTCTTTCAGGAGGAGGACAGTCTCCAATTTCCAAGATTTTTTTTTTGAAAATAACAACAAAGATCCAATATAATGCATTCGTCAAGGTTGGTTTAAAAAGTCTCTGGATGTGGTTCATTGGTTTGAAGCCGTTTTCCAGCCACAAACCTGTGATCTAGTTCCACACTGGTAGCTTCCCAGCACAACCGCAGTCTTCTACTGGCTGCCACTGAGCCGCATCACTTGGGTATTGGGTGCCTTGCTCAAGGGCACATTAGTGCTGCTCAAAGAGGAGGCTGATTTTCACTTTCTCGTTCCATATTCGTCTTCCGGACTGTGATTGAAACCAGTGATCAACCTGCATCTGGTTTCCTTCAGTCTTGACAGCGCGATCCCTCGTAAATATCTGTAAAAGATCAAACAACAGGTTTTCACTTTGTTAAGTTTAAATTCTCACTTCAACTAAAAAACACACTCTTATACCGTTTTATTTCAAATTAAACACATATTTACAGGGTTTGTAGAGAGAAAACGAGCACAAAGTCTAATGCTACAGTTTCATCAAGGCTGAAACACGTTCACATCATATCCGATGAACCAGAAAAACTGGATAATACTGCAGTCAAACAACATGGATGTTGTATCAAATATTGTCTTTTTGACGAGATGATTTACTGTCTGCTGGAAGCAGGTGTGACCACCACTGGAGGACTCGTGAAATCAAATGGGAAATGTCAAAGCCGCACATCCCACGCAAAAAAAACCAATAGTTCCTTCAAGATGGCCGCTTGTATTACTGGTAAATCTGGTATGATGTTACTCCAGCATTCTTGTAATGACATGCTGACACGGGACAAGGACGATAACGCAGGCTTGCTTTTTGAGATCTGCCACCCCAACATGTGAGGTCCATGACGTAGCAGCTTTCGATCAGAGCACATGATCTTCATTGGAAGAGTATGCCCAGTTTTTTTTTTTTTTTTAGCCAACATGGATAAGAAAACTAGAATTGTGTGGAAAACCAGGCAAACTTCTATTCTGCATTCCAGAAAACTCAAGATCGGAAAAAGCTTGTTCCGAACAGGCACCAGTCCCCAAAACCACTCAAACGTCATAATAAAATCTCAATTCGATTGTGCCATCACATCACATCTGTCCCCCAGATGTTAACAGATTCTTAAAGCAGAGATGGGTGGGAATGGTACAACATAACAATGAGTCACCTTGATGGTAAATTATATGAGATTCACTGCCTTATTGAGGTATAAATAGCTCATTATACCAATCCCCCATCATGTGATTCATTTGGAGAATCTACAGAAGAGCCACAACAGGCAGCAGTGGAGACTTTGTAATTCAAAGGAAATGTGAAGATGCAAGCTCAGACAGGCAGCCAACCAGCAGCTCAGGTTGGGCGTCCTACCTGGGAAGTGTCGGCTAAGAGTTGCCGGTGGCTCCGTAGTTTCAGAGGAGGGATTTCAGCGTGAAGACGATGGAGGATGGGGAAACTTCTTGATTGGTTTGGTGGAGGGAAAAGTGGATTTTTTGCTGAGGGCTTTTGTTTATCCTACAGGGGCAGGATGTGTCCTTTTGTTTGCATTTTGTTTTAATGCGTCTAATGGGAGTTTTAGAATAAATGTAAAGAGGTTAGTTCTCCATTAGGTTTCAGATGAGATGGTTGGCTGACTTTGGTTCGTTTGATCACAGCGAAGGTTTAGAAAAATATTCCAGAGGTTGATCTTTGTATAGGGGGGTTGTCCAATAAGGACACTCCGTCTTGGGAAGTATACTTCGAGGCGAGGGACGAAACCTGACAGAGTTGGAACTTTGACATCAGAAGATTTAATTCCACGGATGAGCAGAAAGAGCCGCATCGTCTTCAGGAGGACGAAAAAGTTGAAGACGAAGGAGAGGAGAGGAGGAAGCTTTTTCGAAAGATTTGAAGGCAGATGGACGGACAACCGGGGGATTCAGAGAAAGAGCAAGAGGTGAATGGAAGGGTTGGAGTCAGGAGTACAGAGCGTCAATACCTGCAGGAGTGAGAACCAAGGCTTGGAGAAGGTCAGACAGGGAGACAATCCCTCTCACCACATCGTCACCGTCCACCAAAACCAAACGATGCACCTGAAAGGAAAATCATTCTTTTATAACACTTGATTAAAAGGCTTCTACAGCCAATGAAGATGCAATTGTTTCATCAGATAAACAAGCAACTGGAAAGTTGACAGATCTAAACAGTAAATTGAAATGCTCACCGTGGTATTAGACAGTCTTATACCTGTTTTCCACCAGAATTAACGAGTGAATGCAATTTGGTGACATTTGGATCTCAGCTGGATACAAAACTAATTTCCAAAGAGCCTTGAGCCTTGAGTCTTGTTTATCAATGTATCTCATATCCTCTTCATTTTAACATAATCCCTGCCTGATAATTGAGCACCCAAACATAAAACCAATCGCTTTGAATGAGCATTCAGTGGGGACCAGACAGAAAATAATAGTGCGATCTTGCCGAAACCACGACTCCACCAATCAATACGTGAACTTTATTCAAACTGGATTAAATAAAGACTTGTCTCGTCCTACTGGTGGTGCATGTGTGGTACCTCCGCCTTGGCAATGCGGTCGATGATGGTCTCCAGTGTTTCGTAGGGGTAACACTTGAGGACCCCCTCCATACAGCAGGCTCTGGAGGAAATGGCCTCCTGCATCGTCATGTTCAGGTTGTTGTAGTTTTTCTGGGCAGCTAAGTTCTGAATGATGGAGTAGGAAAACATTTTTTTTTAAACAATAGTGTGCAGCAATACCAGCAACTATATATATATATATATATATATATATATATATATATATATATATATAAACATATACATATACTGTATATGTGTGTATACGTGTCTGTGTTGTGCATTCATTCCAGAGGTACAACACTGTTCTTTCACTGTTCTTTCTTCCTCTGCATGAGCCAATTAATATTATGCTTTTGTAGATTTGTAGTTTTTTTTCTAGAAGGCAATTTTACTTTTTACAGTGGTCCTTTTCTGAGTTGTAATCACTATCAAAATTGTTGTATTTTATTCCCAAAGTGGAAGATGAAAAGTCAACAAAACAAAAACAACAATAAAACTATCTGACTGAGCACGACGATGAAATGAGTGAACTCATAGGATGGAAACTAACTCACAATGACATCAAACCTGGAGTACAGCGCCACCACTTTCCCTACAGAGGAGACACACACGGAGACGTGGACACAAAAACATTATGCATGAAAGAACATCTGAGAGTTTTATGGAAGTTGATAAAACACACAATTAAAAAAAATGGCATCCACTCTTGACTCTTGACTGCTGGCCTGAAGGTGAACCACGTTAGGCGAAGAGTTGAAGGAAGGAGTCCTTCGTTCCAACAGTGATAACATGTATTGTTTTTAAAAGCACTAAATGTCAAGTGTGACCCCACGCTACCTTTCTCGTTGACGACGGGCAGAGCGGACACTCTTCGCTCTACGAAAATGGTCAGAGCGTCAAAGACGGACGCCGATTCCTGGACCGTCGCGATCTGTTTGAAGGTACCGATCGCCACTTCGTTGATGCGCTTCTGAAGAAACCTGGGTTTAGGTATCATTGATCCCTGGAGGGGATATGTTTTATTATTATTTAATAGAAATCATACATATATGTGTATTTATTTATTTTCATAATAAAAGAAAACATCTTTTATTGTGAAATTTCAGTATTTTCTAGGGATGATGCCTCTCATTTGACATTCTTATTTGTAGGACAGACATTTTCAGAATCCTTTTGAATGACATAAAGAGATGCATGCTTAAATGCTTAATACGTGTTTATTCCAAAAGGAAGAAGTCTTACGAAGATGTGGAGGAACTTGAGGATGCGCTTGTGAGTGAGGATGTGGAGGACGTTCCCCGACGCCGGGTCGATGACCGGCAGGCGGTGTATCTTATTCTTCAACAAGGAGTAGATGGCGTCAAACAGACTGAGGAGACGATAAAACTCATGATTAAGGTGAGAATAAATACACGTGAGGGAATGATGAGACTCATTATGGATGTGGTGCTCTCTTTAAGATAAAACAATCCTCTGGTTGTATAGAAGTCTGTGAGAAAATTACTCCTCACTTGATTTTTTCCATCAGTAAACATTGTAAAGTCAGAGAGAATTTATGTTCAAGCTAAAATGAGAACTGCTGTGGTATTTTATGACGAGTATTGCATTTTAAATGATGAAATGTTAACTGTAACTTTAATGACTTTTTTCAAAGACTGGGTTCACCTGCAGTCAGGAGTAATGCTGATCAGTCTGTTGATGGAGTACTGGAGATAGATCTCTGCAGAGAGAGAGAGAGAAAGAAACACGTTATTAACTCAAACTACCAAAAACAACTGCATGTAATGATTTATTCATAAATAAACAAACTATATAAGGATATAATCGTGCTGTACAGACCTCTCCACGTCTCTATCTTGTGTTCTTCTAGCTCATAGATCTGAACCTGCAGACAAAACAAACATCCATGTCAGCATGCGATGACAGTATGGATATATATTTAGTTTTTTCATAGCTTCTTGCATATTTTTTATACAACTGGATAATTTGACATCACTATGTTTAAGTGCTGCACATGTTTAATCCAAAAGGTCACAGCTCACCAGAGGAGACTTGTAATAACGATGGAGAATGTTGATGAAGTCAGTGATGGTCAGCATACCTGCACACACACACACACACACACACACACACACACACACACACACACACACACACACACACACACACACACACACACACATTGGAAACATAGATTTATCAGTTGTCAGTAGCGGCGTAAATGATATCCCTCAAAGTTTCTTCCTTATTACAAAAAACATTTTTCAAAGTTTAAAACTTAAAAAAAGGTGTTAATAAACTAATAAAGTGAGCAAAGCTGCATCCGTACAAGAGAGAGATATATACATATAGGTGTGTGTGTGAAAAAATGAAATTTATTATTATTATTATTATTATTAAAGGCCGCAAAAGGAAACGTCTGCATTTAGTTAAAAGGTGATTACGCTCACTGTCAGTTTGGCTTTTCTAATGTGGGAACTATGGGTGTTGTGCTCACAGCGTTTATCTTTAAATACATAATCCATAACCACTCGCGTGACAGTGGGATAGTTGAGATAGGATGCACAGGAAGAGTGAGTAAAATAAGATACAATAAAAAGGGTTTACGTGCAACCAAACAAATTAAACAGTTTGGAAACGTTTATCAGAGTTTTCTCACAAGAAATACAAAAGCATTAATAATGACAATCTGTGAATTATTGCTCTTCTCTAAGAAACTTTAGATTGTTGCCCACTGAGGCTCTAAATAGAGATCTACATTCTTTATTCATCCAAAAGGTGTGTTTTCTATGCACGCGTGTTCAAGGCTGTTGCCGTTTCCATTCTGAGCAGAACGTGACCTCCCACTGACCCGGTCTACGTGTTCAGTGAGGCGTTTTGTGATGCAACACAAATGTCTTGTCGTTGACCTGCTTCCTTCTTAATGTGCGAGCGCACAATCTGGGCCGGCATCGTTTGAAACCATCTGTCAGCGCTCAGGAAACCTGAGCCTTCAACCTGATGTCACTCCCGAATGAATGGTGACGGCAGTTCATCAAAGGACCGAAAGGTGGCACCGAAAGCTCGGCCACATTGTAAATATTCATTGGTTTTCATGATTTTTTTATTATCTCTTTTATTATCGGAGAGGTGAAACAGGAGGTAGCTCTGCAAGGTATGAAAGAATATATCTACGTATCATTATTTTAGTATAGTTTCCAAATGGTTTAGATCGGTGGGTTAAATTGGACGTAAAACATGGAAAATATGACCCAGGTTGCTCAAGATGCTGAAAATGCTTTAATTTAGGAATATAATGTGTCTTTCCCTGTTTTCTCAGGAAGTTTTGAACATCGATATACAACAGCTAAACTGTGTGGAAGCACTTTTATTCCCCGATGAGGAGACTCAGATCATTGGTAGATCATGGATGAGAGTGGATGTGGATGCAAGAGAGACAGCGGTATAGACAGAGACATATTAGGGCTCACCCACAAAACACTTAAGCTTGGCGTCCCACAGCGGAGCGGCCCTCACCCCGTTAGCCACCAGAGCGAAGAAAGCCTTCTTCACCTGACATGAACACACACACACACACAAGGGTTTTCAATCATTACAACTCAACAGTCATGCAGTTGTGGGTCTTTTTGCTGTTAAAAAAAAGAAAGAAACAATTACTCAATACCTGTAGCGTTGTGTCAAAAATGACCAGTTTGGAGCTGGTGGGCATGGCATCGTAGCAGCAGTGACTCTTCATGAAGTTCATGTATATGAACGGGTCAGGGTCTGTTCCTGCAGGGGGCGCAAGAGCATGTGTTGTAAACGTACAGCCGCCGACAAATAAACAACTGAAAACACAGGATTGTGGAATGAGGAAGATCCTTAAAGCTGCATTCTCTCAACTGACCACCAGGGGGCGACTCCTCTGGTTGTATAGAAGTATATGCGTCACGTGTTAAACCTGCATTCTCTCTCCTGACCACCAGGGGGTGACTCCTCTGGTTGTATAGAAGTATATGCTTCATGTGTTAAAGCTGCATTCTCTCTCCTGACCACCAGGGGTGACTCCTCTGGTTGTATAGAAGTCTATATAAATGACTCTACTTCTCTCTTGATGTATTCCCTCAGTAAACATTGTAAACATGAGTTTATGTCTCAATCTCTAGTTTCAAGTCTTCTTCAATACAGCATGAAGTTCATTTAGTAAATTATGGTCATTTAGAGTCAAACAGACCATAAAGCAGGGGACGCTTTAAGGCGGGGCTACAAGGTGATTGACAGGTCGTTACCCCGGTGTTGTACAGTCTGGGAGTTCTCCGTATTTTCGTCAGTGGGTGACGTCACCGAGACCACGCCCACTTCTTATAAAGTCTATGCAGTTTTTTCTTTGCAACAATCACGATAAATGTTGTGTGCGTATAAATCGTGATAAAAGCCGTCTGTCGAGGGAGAACAAGCGCAGGAATAGAAGTCAAAAGGTGACACAATCTTCTCTCCTTTACCTCTGCTCTTCGTTAAGAGAGCATCCTCTTCCTCTTCCTCATCCTGGTCAATCTCAAACAACGGGACCTGGGGAAAGAGAGAACATCAACAGCTTAGACTCAACTCAACACACAGCTCTGCAGTGACCCCCATCCGGCACAGGCCCGGTGCTCCATGAGGTCGGATGTTGGATGTCGGAGGTCGGAACCGACACAGTCGCTGCAGAGGCAGCTGTGAGGAGCTCGCATCGGTTAGGCCGGTGCATGTCATGGCAGGAGGACAAGAAGCTGCTGGCGGACGTCAGCGTCGAGGTTGTGACAACTGACTCGAAGACAGGCTGTCAGTGGGGGAATGTGAAGGGGACAAAGCTTGGTAATGACAACTATGGCAAATCTGTAGAGCTGTTCTCTCAGCAAGATATTTAAATGGCAAATGAATTCCTAACCTATTTTGGAATTCTTGGTATGAAATGTATATTTTGCTGAGATAGAGAGCGAGGCAGAGAGAGAGATGGATGCACCGGAGCAGACAGCTGTTGCAGAGGAGCAGTAAAGCTGTCAGTAAATGCTCCGTCAGTGTTGGGGTCAGTTTGGACACGAATAAACTCTGAAGCTCCGACATGTTTGTGATCGTCAGGGAGCTCGCTGAGGTCGGGTCTGTTCTCACAAAGTCGTTTTAATCACACAGGAACACTTTAGACGAGTCCAGATAAGGAAATCGTATGAATATATTGTATTAAATGAAAGCAGCTCCTCAATTATATGAGATGTATATTCAGTACACTTCCCATAAGAGAGACACTACTGCTTACTATTCCTGTCGCTATGTGTCCACGCTTTAGCCGACTCGCCGCACACGCTGCAGCCAAGTGTTGGGTTTCGACCCTACAGTGGTCTTGTTCAATTTGGTGTTCGGCAGTAAACAAACAAACATTGTCAAAATAAACATTATACGTTGAAGGAAAATAGCAAATGTGAACAAAATGAGAAAATGAAGACACTAAAACTAGACTCAACAGAGTGATTGAGGGACTTTTAGATGGTAAAATCAGACGGATGCAAAAAGATTTTTTTTATTTTCTTTGCAGCTTCTCGGTCCAAACACAGGCCATCAAGGAGGGTAGCAGAGCGTCTTACCTCCGCAAGCGGCTCCATGGTCCGGGGAGGAACCGGACCGCCTGGTCGAAGAAGACCTGGACTACAGCCCCCGACCCGCTGGCCAGCTGGGACATCCGTCAGGCGCTCCCACCATGTCGGACCACAAAGCCCCGGCACCGCGAGGAAGGGCAGAGACGTGGGATGGGAGGGAAGGACGAGGTATTGAGGGGGGAGAGAGGAATCTGTGCAGCAGCGGCCAGCAGGGTGTGAATGTCGGGGGAAGACTGAGGTCTAAATCTGGACTGAGAGGGGTGAGAGGCCTGTGGCATTCAGAGAGAGAGAGAGAGACATACCCTAGTATGGTGACAGACATTATGAAGCACTTTTCTTTATCATCTATTGCTGAGAACTTCAGGCTGCAGCATGAAACCATTTGGAGGGAAAACAAACAACAACACAATAAAAACAGAAAGCACAAATCTCACTTCAGTTGTATAAAAAACTAAAGTGTCGAATCCTGTAATCTAAACACTGCATTATTGGTCATTTACCAAAGCAAATCATCAAAGTATGTGCAATCTGTAACCATGCCGTTTATGCATTATTATGTAAAAAAAGAAAAAATGGAAGCGGTACGTTATTCTAATAATGAGTGAACGTGGACATCATTGGGACCAAAGTGAACAGTGTGTGACGTTGTTTTCTTCAGCTGTGCTCCTCAGTTTGCTTCTCCAGATGTTGGCCTTAAAGGGCCGGCGTCACGCGACAATACGACCAGTCTACTTTCGGCTGTGTGTGCTCGCTAAGCAAAATTTTTTTTTTTGGGCCCACAAGCTGGTGGCAACACTGACAAATCACGGAAAAAAAAACACTCCGGGCGCCGCTAGTTTCCAACTTACACGTGCGACTGTGGCTCAGTGGTTAGCATGCCCGTCATGCCCGAGCAAGACACTTAACCCTGAATTGCTCCCCGTTGCTGTGTCTACGTGTACAATTAAAAAAAAGTAACGTAATGTAATGTTACACGTCTGGGCGCAACATCAGCGTGTGTTTGGAGTTCTGGATGCCCGACATGTGAGAGGGAGCAAAATAGCTAAATGTGCCATTGTGTTCACCAGCCAGCTGCTGACTTTGTGTGTCGTTGGTCAGATCAAACACACGCAAAGTTACAGGCTGCAAACAAAAAAAGGAAATTAAAATGCTGCGTGGGCTGAGCTGTGGGTTTAACAACTTTCACATTGCACTGTCATTTGATTCACTGTCAACAAAACAAATACAAATACAAACTAGACCAGTGCAGCCTTAAGCCAGTCCCACCGTGTGGGAGATGTTCAGGTTTCACTGGGCCACAACATCTATTCATAGACACACTGAGCAGACCGGACCAGACTATCCGCTCCTTGTGATGTGCAGCCTTAAAAAAAAGAAACGTGAAACATGTCATCAACAATTACAAGAAAATACTACGTAAAAATCAAAAGTCGTACAGAAATAAAAATGCACCGTGGGAGGGAAACAGTGTAAATACTCTCTTGTGCTTAAACTCTGCCATTAAACCGCATTAAAGTAAAATAATAGGTTTGTTTTATATATATATATATATATATATATATATATATATATATATATATATATATATATACTTTAGAGAGAGAAGCACATATATAAATAGTTTACAACTGCTTAAATAGTCCAAACACTGAGCCTCCTGTCTTCACTATAGCAACATGTATTATTTCAAACAGTCAGATCTTCTATGAAGCCAACTGCTTTATAAAGACTCTTTAACTTGGATAACAATAGTTGAATGAACGGTTGTATTTACAGGTCACTGTAAGGTATTGGGTACATTTGCTTTTGATTCAACATTAATACAAATCAACTAATTCAAGTAATGAAATAAAAGTGGGAACACTGTTAGTCTTGTATTATTGTGGGCCTGGTGAATCCTATCAGAGGTCAGGACTGAGTCTAAGGACAGCTGCAGTTCAAAGTTGGGTGTACGGAATAGAAGTGAGACAAGTGTTTCGCTTCAGTGTTGTGGCTAATATGTATACGGTACCATCTGTTCTATCAGCCATATTCAGATATTCCACTTGACTACAAGTGTTCACAGCCAAAGCCCCTCTTGTCAATGTGAGAACCTTTCCAAGAACTAGTAGTATTGATACATAGCATACTCTGTGGAGCTGTGCACCATGAACCATCTGTCTAAAGTCCTTCAGCAGCAGCGGCGGGAGAGTCGGGAGCAGCGATAGCATGAGCCGCTGGTTATTAAGTGCCTGAGGTTCATGGGAATGTCCCGGTTTTCTGTGTTATTTGAGAAGGTGAGCCTCACCCAGTTCATCCGCATGACTTTGGATCGCGAGGCCTACGGGGCTGACTTTATCAGCCGGTACGAGGAACTACTTGACAGGATAGCGGGGGATGAGCGTGGTCTTCATCAGGGGATGAGCGTGGTCTTCATCAGGGGATGAGCATAGTCTTCATCAGGGGATGAGCGTGGTCTTCATCAGGGGATGAGGTGCAGATGTAGAGGCTGACAGCAGCTGGCGTGTGGTGCAGAGTTCTGATGCTGGACAGGTGGACAGGTGAGGCGGTGTCACACATGTGCACAAAGACTGGAGGCCGAGGGGGCGGGGGCTGTCGTCGCCACGACAACGTGTATGTTTGTGTAGGAGGTGAAGTGTAGAAATCCAGTTTAGAATCAACAAGAGAGCACATTGTTTGGTTTGGTGCTGTTTTTATCAAAGACTCAGCAGGAGACAAACACACAGCGTGACAGAGCACATGAGTGTGTGGAGGAAGTGACGCTGCACCTCTTTTCATGTGAATCCTCACTGGGAGATACAGACACTACTGTGCTTTGCCAGCAGAGGGCAGCAGAAGCCTGGACACCACAATACGTCGCGGTCTTAAAGGACAGTGTGCTCCTCCCTCTGCAGAGACACACCTGGGTCAGGGCTGGAAAAGATCCGAGCTGAACTGAATCAGGCCTCACACAGACACACATGCAAACAAATGCAATGTCAAAGTGCTACCCTGCTCATTTAGCAGTGTATCAGCAAAGCCAATACATTAAAAAAAACACAGAATATATTCTATAAGCCGTACATGTATCATAAACTAAGATTGTGTTTGACCTTTTATCAATTGGAGCTTTTGTGTGAACCCTAACCCATTTACATTTTTGTTTATTTTGGGTCACTATAGGAAAAGTCATAAAATCTCAGGCTCATATATGGTTCTTTTTTTACTAGTAAGTAGTCGTTTGAACCGCATTGAGTTATATTACTTGTATTATTTCATATCATTTTATAACGTGGAACATGGAAATATCTGGCTTTGTCAGAATCAATTCATTGTTGGAATTGGACTTTTCCGGGACTTTATTGATTAAAAGAAACATATCAAATATGATGAGCCTTTTACTTTGAAAGCTGCTACAATTAAAATGATGATTTCATTCTCCTTTTTTTCAGAATTTAGTTGTGAATAAAATGTATATTTTCAAAAAAATCACTTTTATAACATATTTTGATCATAACTATTAATGTCCAGCATGATCTAAGCTAGATTTCCCCAAAAACTATTTTGAAGCGGTCGCCGACTTTTGTAAACTCCATGGTTCAGGCCCTTAGCAACATCCCACATACTAATAGGACACCTTTTTGGAAATAATCCGAATCTGCAACAAAAATCAAGCTTTGACATATTGGGAAGGTGTTTTAGTCAAAAGAACGTGTCGTTCGGTTAAAAAATTGAAAAGTTACTTGTTTTATGACAATACATTGTCTCACTAGAGGCTGCTGGGTATTACAATTTGCATAAGCTTTCCCCCTTGCTGTGTGGCGTGTTTCTAGAAATGTGGGGGGTACACGTAAGTCACAGGAAGCGGATATGTGAGACAGAGAAGAAAAAAAGAGACATGTGATTTTACAGGTACTAATAGGGAGTTCGTAAGGATTTTGATTGCTTTGTTAGACTCCCACAAGCCCGTACGGTTACTGAGATGTGTTTGTTAGGGAAATCCGACTTTGTAAAGGGTATTTATCATGGATTTGGTGAAACCTTACGGCCGTCGCGGCAAGCTGACGGAGCAGCCGTATAGTCGGAGGAGTTTACGTAAATACTTAAACTTAACGGTTACTTTAATTATGTTTTACACCATATGTATCTTCTCACAAGAGTTACGGAACTGTAGAACTTTAAATGAAGTTAAACAACAATGTGGTTCCGGAGATAATTAAGGAAACGTTCAAACATTTTTTTTTTTTTAACTGTCCGATAATAGCTTTGCCTTGCCGTGCTAAAGAGGTTAAAGAATGACGTTTAAGGTCAATGTACTGCTGTCAAATTTGACCCTAACAACGAGCAAACAAAACAGGAATGTCTCTCTCTAGAGCCAGAGCTTTTGGTCCGTTCTGGGCTACTGTAGGAACATGGAAATATCTGGCTTTCTCAGAATCAATTCATTGTTGGAATTGGACTTTTCCGGGACTTTATTGATTAAAAGAAACATATCAAATATGATGAGCCTTTTGCTACAATTAAAATGATGATTTAATTCTCCTCTTATCTCTGTCAGCACTGTTGTCATTGTTTGCACTGTTCATACTGCTAGGATCGTTAGCATCTAGCCCCTAGCTAAACTGTCGCCATGTTGAGAGCTGTGTGGAGGCAATCCCTGAATGAATTCTAAACTTGTAATTTAGCATTTTGTAGAACAGAGAAGAACTCATATTTCTGAACGTGAATGAATGAAACAAGACACTGGAACTTGAATGCTGAAGCGTTTATTGCAGTAAAGTTAAGAAGCGTGTGTTTTGCAGGTTATCATGAAACACACTAGTCCTCCTGCAGCTCAGCTGTCGATGTCGACACTGATTGAAAATGTGAACACCAACAGCAGCAGGTGATGATCACATCTCCTTGGAGCACATGTAGGCGTTCTTATCTGCGCAGTTGTCATCGTTCCAGAATTCCCAGTCTGAAAAGAAATGACAGAACACATCACATTCAGTGGCATCAGGAGTTTCAGTGTAAAACATCCTTTCAGTGGTTCATCAAACACATTGTGAGCATCAAAACTGAATAATCCTGTTGGTTCACACATTGAGTCACATTTCCTGCTTTGAGCAGACAGACAAAGGACACTTTTTGTCTTAATGCTAAGTGATCATCAGATGAATCAATCTCTTTTCCTTACCTTTGTAGGTCATCTCGACGCACTTCTCGTTTCCACCAAAATTGTCTGGCTGACCAGGGTACCAGTTAGTAACCTTGGCAGCAGATCCATCAGCGTGTGTGAACTTCTCCTGAAGAACACAAAGGTGGGGGTCAGTGATGACATGTGACACATTCTCCAATCCGTCTGATCACAGTGAGACGTTCGCTGCTTACCCCGAATTTTCTGAGTCCAATCCAAACAGATTTAAATTCAGTGTTGTCACGGCGACTGATACAAACGGCGTTCCACAACTGTTCTTCAGTTTTCATTGTCACCAGATCACCGCCTAAGCTGACGCAGTGTTTCTGAAATCAACAGAAATGGGAGTGTGAGTCTTCACCAGCACTTTATCATCACATACAAGAGATGAGGACAGATGTATTAGAATTATTGTATGTGTCTGATGTGTGTCATAAAATGTGTGTTTGCTTCACCTCTGCTTTTCTGAAGGATTTTGGAGTCTTGAAGAATTTAGCACAGGAATCGTCACCAATGCGGCTCCATCCGTCACCGCAAGGAACATCTTTGAATTCACCACATTTTAACTGAAGTTGTTCAGCTGTGGGAAGACAAGAGCTTTACTCACCAAGTGTCTTGGGTTTTAGTTCAATAACGTGTTGGTGACGGCGTGGTACTTACTGTCCCACCAGGCAGTGACAGAGTTCAGGATGCCCACCGACAGCAGGACAGCCGTTACCACAGTTAGACGCATGACTCTCTCCGTCTTAGTGCTGCTCAGCTGGAATATGACCTGCAAATGTGACAGTACTCACTTTGAATATTTGCTGGACTATTTCTTCACAGGGACAGTCACAACTAGACTACATGTTTTATTAGGATTTAGTTATCGTACAGATGAAACAAGATATAACGTGTTGATTAGTTTGAAGTAGTTAATAGAGTAGAATGTAATCATGAGTCTAACAGACTTCAGTGAAGAGAAGAAGAAGCTCACCACAGATGTGTTCTGGTTCCTTGTTGCTCCTCGGTCTGATTGTCAGGTGGCTCCTTCTCTCACTTTTAAACTCACACCTCGTGCCCTGTGGACATGTCAATGCTCTGCTAATGTCACCAAACGGGGCATTAACATATGATTCATTAAAAAGACAAACACAGCATCAAAGAACGCCCATGCAACTGAGAGACAGACTCTTGTTTAAGGTGTGTGTGTGTGGGGAAAACAACTCAGTTCAGGTGAGTTGGGGTTTTGTTTCATCCCCCGGTGAAACTTGAAGTCTGATCTGACCATGCTATAAGATTACCGTATGCTGGAATTAAATGCTGTATTTCAGCCATATTTTAATATCAGCCTGGTGCAGCAGTTTGTGATCAGAAACCCCCTGAAGCCACAGCGTAACTCAAACAGGGGTTTAAATAAACTGTGACAACACCAGTGTGCTGGATCAGCACACTTTGTGTAATAGTCTTAACCAAATTGAGTACTTTTCCATTACCTTATGTATTGTGTTATTCAACTTGCAGTGAGTGCTCACTCCAGTGGGATAACCATACTAGTTTGTCTGTGTTACTCGCTTCATGTATTCATGTCGTTATTGTCGACAGTCCATCTTTAAGGCAGACATCACTGTTCATATTTGCAGTTTATGGCTCATATGGAATAGTGGCTGGTTATGAAAGTCTCTAATATGATCATTGTATGGGATTAAAGTGTTTGTCTGTGAAGGACGATGTGTTCAAAGATGCTTGTCATTGGTATAAGAACAGAAAATAGTTCCAAGTAAAAATAATCTCTCTCTCTGAGACACGATGAAGTCCGAGCTCAGTTCAGGTGTTTGACGTCGCCTCAGGCCTAGAAGCTGTTCAAATGTTTGAGGAACATTTAGAGTCAGGAGTCAGTTCACATCTAGGATAACCGGCAAAGATAGTAAGCCACTGTTTGAGTTACACTGTGGCTTCAGGGGCTGTGCAGAGCATTGACTTGTCCACATGGCACAAGGTGTCAGTTTTATTTTATTTTTTATATTAAAAATGTTTATTGTAAGAAAAAAGACAATACATAGACATAACACCAAGAGGACGACAACACAGTGAGATACAAGCCAGCAAAACATCATATATTCAGGGTATGGAAGAACCGTGTGTGTCCATGTTTATTATTTAATCTAAAAAAGGCACAAAGTATAGATGAGGCCAGATGTTTATGTACAGTCAGGTCCATAAATATTTGGACATTGACACATTTTTTGGCTCTGTACACCACAACAATGGAGTTGAAATGAAAAAATCAAGATGTGCTTTAAGTGCAGACTTTCAGCTTTAATTTGAGGGTATTCACATCCAAATCAGGTGAACGGTGTAGGAACTACAACAAATGTATAAGTGGCCACCCTCTTTTTAAGGGACCAAAAGTAATTGGACAAATTAATATAATCATAAATCTAATTGTCACTTTTAATACTTTGTTGAAAATCCTTTGCAGTCAATGACAGCCTGAAGTCTGGATTCCATAGACTTCTTCTTTGCCTTAAAAAACTCCTTGGTTGCTTTCGCAGTATGCTTCGGGTCATTGTCCATCTGCACTGTGAAGCGCCGTCCAATGAGTTCTGAAGCATTTGGCTGAATATGAGCAGATAATATTGCCCGAAACACTTCAGAATTCATTCTGCTGCTTTTGTCAGCAGTCACATCATCAATAAATACAAGGGAACCAATTCCATTGGCAGCCATACATGCCCACGCCATAACACTACCTCCACCATGCTTCACTGATGAGGTGGTATGCTTTGGATCATGAGCAGTTCCTTTCCTTCTCCATACTCTTCTCTTCCCATCATTCTGGTACAAGTTGATCTTTGTCTCATCTGTCCATAGGATGCTCTTCCAGAACTGTACAGGCTCTTTTAGATGTTTTTTGGCAAACTCTAATCTGGTCTTCCTGTTTTTGAGGCTCACCAATGGTTTACATCTTGTGGTGAACCCTCTGTATTTACTCTGGTGAAGTCTTCTCTTGATGGTGGACTTTGACACAGATACACCTACCTCCTGGAGAGTGTTCTTGATCTGGACAACTGTTGTGAAGGGGTTTTTCTTCACCAGGGAAATGATTCTTCTGTCTTCCACCACGGTTGTCTTCCGTGGTCTTCCGGGTCTTTTGGTGTTGCTGAGCTCACCAAGGAGTTTTTTAAGGCAAAGAAGTGGAATGTTCTGCAATAGCCAAGTCAATCACCTGACCTGAATCCAATTGAGCATGCATTTCACTTGCTGAAGACAAAACTGAAGGGAAAATGCCCCAAGAAGCAGCAGGAACTGAAGACGGTTGCAGTAGAGGCCTGGCAGAGCATCACCAGGGACGAAACCCAGCGTCTGGTGATGTCTATGGAATCCAGACTTCAGGCTGTCATTGACTGCAAAGGATTTTCAACAAAGTATTAAAAGTGACAATTAGATTTATGATTATATTAATTTGTCCAATTACTTTTGGTCCCTTAAAAAGAGGGTGGCCACTTATACATTTGTTGTAGTTCCTACACCGTTCACCTGATTTGGATGTGAATACTGTTAATGCGTACTAATTATTGGATGCCTGGTGTAGCGTCCGGAAGAACTTAGTCAAACAACTTCTCTCGTTCTCTGAATTTATTTTCCTTGATCACAAGTGGAGCAACAAGCGCTGCAATCTTGATATCAGGGAGTCGTCCAGTCAACACGCAGGTTGACCGTCCAAAAACCACACCGAACAGCCGGAAGTTCGGCTCTTTAATACACGGTTTTCCGTCATGAACGTCTAACATTTCTATTGGCTCTAACTTGTCTAAGAGGAGGAGAATCGTGTCCTCATCTTTTCTCACAGGACTGGAACGTGCAACGACCAGTCTGCTTCCCTAATGTCAATATACTGATAAACAGGTGTGAGTGTTGTGGTGCAGAGCGTGGAACCTTGAGGAACAGACAACCGGACTGTTCTCACAGAAACTTCTCACAGAAAGTATTTGTTAAACTGACCTCGCACAACCTGAACTCTAATAGACAGAAGAATAATGAAATGAAGAATATCTACAGAATATAACGATTTATATTATCAATACCCTCAAATTAAAGCTGAAAGTCTGCACTTAAAGCACATCTTGATTTTTTCATTTCAACTCCATTGTTGTGGTGTACAGAGCCAAAATAATGAAAAATGTGTCAAAGTCCAAATATTTATGGACCTGACTGTACATAAACATCTGGCCTCATCTATACTTTGTGCCTTTTTTAGATTAAATAATAAACACGGACACACACGGTTCTTCCATACCCTGAATATATGATGTTTTGCTGGCTTGTATCTCACTGTGTTGTCGTCCTCTTGGTGTTATGTCTATGTATTGTCTTTTTTCTTACAATAAACATTTTTAATATAAAAAATAAAATAAAACTGACACCTTGTGCCATGTGGACAAGTCAATGCTCTGCACAGCCCCTGAAGCCACAGTGTAACTCAAACAGTGGCTTACTATCTTTGCCGGTTATCCTAGATGTGAACTGCCTCCTGGCTCTAAATGTTCCTCAAACATTTGAACAGCTTCTAGGCCTGAGGCGACGTCAAACACCTGAACTGAGCTCGGACTTCATCGTGTCTCAGAGAGAGAGATTATTTTTACTTGGAACTATTTTCTGTTCTTATACCGATGACAAGCATCTGTGAACACATCGTCCTTCACAGACAAACACTTTAATCCCATACAATGATCATATTAGAGACTTTCATAACCAGCCACTATTCCATATGAGCCATAAACTGCAAATATGAACAGTGATGTCTGCCTTAAAGATGGACTGTCGACAATAACGACATGAATACATGAAGCGAGTAACACAGACAAACTAGTATGGTTATCCCACTGGAGTGAGCACTCACTGCAAGTTGAATAACACAATACATAAGGTAATGGAAAAGTACTCAATTTGGTTAAGACTATTACACAAAGTGTGCTGATCCAGCACACTGGTGTTGTCACAGTTTATTTAAACCCCTGTTTGAGTTACGCTGTGGCTTCAGGGGGTTTCTGATCACAAACTGCTGCACCAGGCTGATATTAAAATATGGCTGAAATACAGCATTTAATTCCAGCATACGGTAATCTTATAGCATGGTCAGATCAGACTTCAAGTTTCACCGGGGGATGAAACAAAACCCCAACTCACCTGAACTGAGTTGTTTTCCCCACACCTTAAACAAGAGTCTGTCTCTCAGTTGCATGGGCGTTCTTTGATGCTGTGTTTGTCTTTATCATGAATCATATGTTGACCAAATGCCCCGTTTGGTGACATTAGCAGAGCATTGACATGTCCACAGGGCACGAGGTGTGAGTTTAAAAGTGAGAGAAGGAGCCACCTGACAATCAGACCGAGGAGCAACAAGGAACCAGAACACATCTGTGGTGAGCTTCTTCTTCTCTTCACTGAAGTCTGTTAGGCTCATGATTACATTCTACTCTATTAACTACTTCAAACTAATCAACACGTTATATCTTGTTTCATCTGTACGATAACTAAATCCTAATAAAACATGTAGTCTAGTTGTGACTGTCCCGGTGAAGAAATAGTCCAGCAAATATTCAAAGTGAGTACTGTCACATTTGCAGGTCATATTCCAGCTGAGAGCACTAAGACGGAGAGAGTCATGCGTCTAACTGTGGTAAC
Source organism: Myoxocephalus aenaeus (assembly GCA_038501785.1). Lineage (NCBI taxonomy): Eukaryota > Metazoa > Chordata > Actinopteri > Perciformes > Cottidae > Myoxocephalus > Myoxocephalus aenaeus. Next base: position 190,245 of record JBAMJR010000242.1, on the reverse strand, counting down.
GGCTGTCCTGCTGTCGGTGGGCATCCTGAACTCTGTCACTGCCTGGTGGGACAGTAAGTACCACGCCGTCACCAACACGTTATTGAACTAAAACCCAAGACACTTGGTGAGTAAAGCTCTTGTCTTCCCACAGCTGAACAACTTCAGTTAAAATGTGGTGAATTCAAAGATGTTCCTTGCGGTGACGGATGGAGCCGCATTGGTGACGATTCCTGTGCTAAATTCTTCAAGACTCCAAAATCCTTCAGCAAAGCAGAGGTGAAGCAAACACACATTTTATGACACACATCAGACACATACAATAATTCTAATACATCTGTCCTCATCTCTTGTATGTGATGATAAAGTGCTGGTGAAGACTCACACTCCCATTTCTGTTGATTTCAGAAACACTGCGTCAGCTTAGGCGGTGATCTGGTGACAATGAAAACTGAAGAACAGTTGTGGAACGCCGTTTGTATCAGTCGCCGTGACAACACTGAATTTAAATCTGTTTGGATTGGAGTCCGAAAATTCGGGGTAAGCAGCGAACGTCTCACTGTGATCAGACGGATTGGAGAATGTGTCACATGTCATCACTGACCCCCACCTTTGTGTTCTTCAGGAGAAGTTCACACACGCTGATGGATCTGCTGCCAAGGTTACTAACTGGTACCCTGGTCAGCCAGACAATTTTGGTGGAAACGAGAAGTGCGTCGAGATGACCTACAAAGGTAAGGAAAAGAGATTGATTCATCTGATGATCACTTATTATTAAGACAAAAAGTGTCCTTTGTCTGTCTGCTCAAAGCAGGATTATTCAGTTTTGATGCTCACAATGTGTTTGATGAACCACTGAAAGGATGTTTTACACTGAAACTCCTGATGCCACTGAATGTGATGTGTTCTGTCATTTCTTTTCAGACTGGGAATTCTGGAACGATGACAACTGCGCAGATGAGAACGCCTTCATGTGCTCCAAGGAGATGTGATCATCACCTGCTGCTGTTGGTGTTCACATTTTCAATCAGTGTCGACATCGACAGCTGAGCTGCAGGAGGACTAGTGTGTTTCATGATAACCTGCAAAACACACGCTTCTTAACTTTACTGCAATAAACGCTTCAGCATTCAAGTTCCAGCGTCTTGTTTCATTCATTCACGTTCAGCAATATGAGTTCTTCTCTGTTCTACAAAAGATTCATGGTGACACCATGCTGTGTGAACTTTACATTCATTAAAAGGTGCTAAATTACAAGTTTAGAATTCATTTAGGGATTGACTCCACACAGCTCTCAACATGGCGACAGTTTAGCTAGGGGCTAGATGCTAACGATGCTAGCAGCATGAACAGTGCAAACAATGACAACAGTGCTGACAGAGATAAGAGGAGAATTAAATCATCATTTTAATTGTAGCAGCTTTCAAAGTAAAAGGCTCATCATATTTGATATGTTTCTTTTAATCAATAAAGTCCTGGAAAAGTCCAATTCCAACAATGAATTGATTCTGACAAAGCCAGATATTTCCATGTTCCTACAGTAGCCCAGAACGGACCAAAAGCTCTGGCTCTAGAGAGACATTCCTGTTTTGTTTGCTTGTTGTTAGGGTCAAATTTGACCCGTTTTGACATTTGATCAGTGGCGGGCCGTGCATTTTCGACCTAGGCCTTCCTTCTGTGCCGTTTGATATTGTTTACATAAATACGCGCATGGCGGGATGCTGCGTCAATAACGGACAATCCATGTAGTTCACATGAACAAGAACCAGTCAGTTATAACAAAACATGACAAAACAATCCAATAAAACTGCCGCACTAAAACACCGCACACACACGACCACAAGCCACGATCAGAAGGAATGATATTAACTACCGTAAAATTCGGTACTTTCAGGAAGTGGATCACGTCGCCAAACTCCACTACTGCTGCTGGTTCTGTGGCAGCTCATGAGACAGTGAGGTGTCAGTAAAGACGGATCCGTCCTCCTCCGTCTGCAGTGATCTAAAAGTCTGTCGTGAGGACGCTCAGTGTGAACGTAGCAAAAGATATGGGTTTTAAAATGGAAACCCCACGCGAACCTGCTACCTTGTGATTACAGGACGAACACTCTACCACATGAGCCACAAATATAGATAGGATTTATGATGGGCATAGTTGTGTTTTTATTTGACTTCAATCTAGCCGACACAACAATTTATTTTTTTCTTTTCATGAGAGTTTGATAGTTATAAATAAGTAAAATAGCAATACAATGTCAAAAAAATCTCTTTATTCTTGTTCTATAATTTCATAAATACAACAAACTATATATATATATTTTATATATATATATAATATGACTATATATAAAACTTTATAAGCTGCGAAATCAAATAGCTTTTGCGGCTCCAAACAAATCTTTTTTGGTGGAAAAAAGGGCAAAATGGCTCTTAGGATAGGAAAGGTTGTTGACCCCTGGTCTGGAGGTTATATTGTACTAGTTGACTTTACTTTCAAAGATATGGCTTGACTCTGATGTGTGTTGGGTGGACACACGGTGCTCGAGATTGAGGGGGCTACGCCACGAAGCTTCTCGAGCCCGTTGACAACCGTGATTTGACACTTGACACCTTGATTGGTGGTTCCAGCTGAAGAGAAACCGCCCCAAAGCCTGACGCTGCCACCACGCTTCCCTGTGGGGATGATGCTCTTTGAGGGATGTGCAGTGTTGTTTTTCCGCCAAATTTTGGCCAAAAAGTTAAACCTTTTCTTTCATCAGACTATAACACATTTTCCCACATGCTTTTGGGAGATTTCATGTATGTTTTTGCTCAATTTTAACCGGTCTTGGATGTTTTTCATGGTAAGTAAAGGCATTATTTTGTACCCTTCTCCTGACGGATACCTTTCAACAATAAGATCCCTCTTGAGGCTTTTGCTGTAAAACGCAACTCAGAAAATGTCAGGAAAATGCTCCTAGAACAACTGAACTTTATTTGGGATTAATCAGTCACTTTAAATGCAGGCAGGTGTGTACTGACTACTATTTAACATGAGTTTGAATGTGATCGGTTAATTCTCATCATAGCCACAACCCCAGTTATAAGAGGGTGTGTGTACACTTATGGAACCAGGTTATGAGAGAGGGCAAGCTCAAATCGCGGCACCGGCACCTGCCGCTTACCTGCTGTGGCATCTCTGGACATGCCGCGACGGTACCGGCACATGGCGCGGCGGCACCGGCACATGCCGCGCACCGCGGCGGCATCTTTGGACATGCCGCGGCAGTTCGGGACCTGCCGGGAGCCGCGAGCTGCCGTGCCGGAGCAGTTGCCACTAGTTTTTAAATCGTGGCGCACCTCGTAGAGCACTTGTGTCAGACCCGTTTTCAGTGAGACACGGGTCTTTTATTTTGAAGGGAATTTTTAATGCAGCATAGTGCCGTGCTCACACTCCTCAATACTGTGTTCACAACACGGTTTACTTGCGTGAGTTTACACGCCGGACTATTTGTGATAGTTCGCTTCATTCCCGACTTTTTAATTTATTTAACATTAGCTTAAGCAGTTCAGAACCACTGCCCCATAATAACGTGCGTATAATCGTTGTCTTTGTTATTTTCTTCTGTTTTAAGTTTGATCTTTCATAGAGTAATGTGGGTTTCTTAACCCTAAATTAAATGGATTAATGTCATAGTAACAGAACAATTTGCTTACATATATTTTTACATTTATATAAATCCATGTACACTATTTTTACACTTGAATAAACAATAATCAAATACAAAGAAAAACACCTATTTGTGGCATCTGGTTAGATGTCCAGATGCATAGTTTAAGGATGTCAGTCGTCAATGTTGTACTCCCTAGAAGTAGCATTTCCATCATGTGGTTTTTGCATTCATTTGCAAGGTTTCCTTCTGAACCCAGTATTTCTGCACATATTGAAGATGAGTGTTATTGACCCATTTGGCCACAAGAGGGAGTTTGCACTTCTGTCAGGAGTAAACAAATGCAGGCCACATATATATATATATATATATATATATATATATCCAAGTCAATAGGTTGTATGTGTTGTCATCATTCTAAACAGTAAAATGCCTCTTATCCATATTTACAATTTGCATTCCTTCAGTCCGCTGCATAAAGTGTGTATCGTTGCCACGGCAACAAGCGCCAACTGACGTAGGAATATATTAGCTTAATATAAACGAGTAGCCATACTATTACAACTCAGCATCTTTATTTTTACAACTACCAACAGTCATACCTTCCAAGACCTTATGTGTGGTCACATATTGTATATACACCTTCCAGGACCTTAAGCAAGTCATGGCACCGCTCTGTCAAACACAGGCTGCTGCCTCAAAAATGCTGCCTCTAAATTAGTGGCAGCTTCCAGCACGGCAGCTCGCGGCAGGTCCCGAACTGCCGCGGCATGTCCAGAGATGCCACAGCATGTGCTGGTGCCGGCGCGGCATGTGCCGGCGCTGCGATTTGAGCTTGCTCCTTACTGCAGGTTATTGTAAGTTTTATATTTTCCATTTTCCCCCCCTAAAAGATTAGTTAGTTTCTGATTGGATTGTTCATGTCATCGATCACATTAAAAAAGGTGGAAAATGTTCAGACAAGATTTGTTTTTGTCTCTTTTTTACATCACAAAAACCTGGCATTGTAACAAAGGGTGTCTAGACTTGTTATATCCACTGCAGATGTCTGCTACATCATGAAACTTTGAAATCACTTTGCAAAACAATGCCTGTGGAGGACATGGAACAGGGCGTCCTAATGACTTTGTTTGGAGATTATTATTTTTTTTAAACGGAGGTGAAGAGGAAGTAGATGTTTTCATGCGACAGTTTCACCGTTCTCATCTCCAACCAGTCATCACTTGTCCGTTTGTTACAATAGATGTCGGCTTTCAGATAAAAAGTGTGCCCCGAAAACACTTGCAACTTCAAGTGGTGTCCTCACAGCAGATATATACGTTTGTCCTGAGGAAACAATAACACATCTTCACAGGGTTCCCCTCAAACAGAAAACACTGAAGCCTAAATCCCACTCCGGTTATAGACACTCAACTCTACTTTGTAGAAACGCGTTAGCTTTGTGTTAATGACACACTTGGATTTGGCCGCTTACAAGAAATATTCTATAATAATAATAATAATAATAATAATAATTCGATTTACTATAATTTGTGTAAAATCACTCGCCACACAAAACAAAAGCCCTTTTTAAAAGTCAAGTTAGTTTTTTACGGGATGCCGGATGAACATGACGCAGTTAAACTGCTCCAAGTTAAAATGACAAATCTTGTTCAGCCTTCAAGTATCTCTAACATGTTGTAATTCAACACCTCTCTACTTCCACTGAGACTAGGAATGTGACACTTGTGCAATCAGTTGCGCAATAGTCTTCTTAACGCCGAACCATTAAAACATTTTTAGAAATCCCTGCCTTAGTGTCATTAGTTACTGTTCTCTGTTAGGTAGCGCTGGCTTTGCAGCAGTGTTCTATCTAGAGCCAGAGCAGAAAGCTAACGCTAACGCTAGCGTAGTGCTAAAGCTAGCGCTGCTCTGTGGTGGAGCACGTGAGGAAGCCCAGTGTGTCTTATTCACAAAAAGTTAAAAAGATGGCACAGTGGCTCAACGTTCAGAGTTTGTCCGGCTGCTGAGTGTTACAGGTTGCCGGTGACGAGACGACGTACGAATGTTTCGCCGCCATTGTTCATTTTTATACCTAATTATGTCTAATACCTGTTTGCACACGCCCTCAAAGAGCGCGTCCACATGCTAATCATGTAAATGAGATAAAAGGTAACGCTCTTAGCCCGGTTAAGGCCACGTAATAAATTCTCAATTTGACAAATGAAGCGGACGTGCAGCTCGCTGTGATGGATTATGGGTCTCTGGCATGTTTCAAGTTACTGCAGGACGATTTATTTTAACACCGCACAGAAATCAACGTCAACGCCTCTCCGGCTGCTCAGAATACACTTCACCTGAAGTTGGCAATGTTATAGATTTTTAGTAGATAGGGTGAAAATGAACAAACACTGGTATGGTCTTTTACGTGCTTTGCATTGCAGTAATAGAGGTTTAAGCAAAGTCAAGTTCTGATTCAAGCACTAAAAAGACAAAACAGTTCATTTTCTGACCCCAAAAAGACCCTTTAGTAGTTACTGTTCCTACTTCCTTCTTCTGATAGCACGCACACACACAATTCTGTTAAAAAACTAAATCCACTCCTTTTCTGCAGCGTTTGTTCAGACTGCGTAACACTGAGTACATTTCTCGTCCAGAGATGAAAGGTCAGTGTGAAGACCCTGAGCTTTGTGTGGGTTCTGGGTGACTGAGCGTGCCGTGAGCAAACCCCGAGTCTCAGAGGGAAGCAAACTGCTGAGGCAGCAGACTGTGGCTGAGGCCGGGCTGAGGGCTCGAACAGGCACTGCTGCTCACACTGGATCCAGGACTGGAGACGGACGCCGCCTCCGCGTCCGAGTCATCGTCGTAGTCGTCGGGGTTGGAGCGGTGCTGATGGGTGACCACCACCCTGGGGAGAGGGAGATTATCTGGTTACTTAACTGTGCCATGTTAATTCATCTGATACAGCGCTTAAATACGTTTTAACATTTAACCCTAAACTGAAAAAGAAAGTTGAACATAATCCTTTCATCATGTTCTAATCACTTTGAATTATATACAGGGTTCATACACATTGTGAACAATGGATTTCCATGACTTTTCCATGACTTTAAACCAAATTTCCATGAGCAAACATTTAGTGAAATCTGGGTGTAAACATGAAAAAGTGAGTAAATGTAGTATTTAAACTAACAATGAGAATACAAAGCATACAGTAAACCTTAAATGACTCAAATGAATGAGACAATAGTTTGATTAAAAGAATAAACATTTATATAGATGCCTGTATGTATGCCTGCTTATATTTTGAGTCTTTCTTTTAAAAGCATATTAATTATGTCAAACTCAGCGTAAATGAACGTCATGAACACATGAATATGACTTTTACAAAACCTTTGGGAATTTTTTTTTTTCAAGGACCTTTCCAGGCCTGGAGATAACCATTTTAAAATTCCATGACTTTTCCAGGTTTTCCATGAGCGTAAGAACCCTGTGTATATTTATACTAAATTACTGAGTTGAACTCAGCTAGTTTTACACCTACAAGGACAACAAATCATACAAATAGGACATTTATTATGCTTGTAATTAAATAATATACATTATAATATATTACGTTCTGTACTGGATCAGCACTGAATGTTAAATATTCTATTATCTGTATCTGTTAGAGATAAGAAAGCAAAATCTGTGAAATCTGGACATATGACTTGTATTTATGATACGATGTGTGTGTGTGTGTGTGTGTACCTTGATCTGGAGGGGCCAACGAGGTTTTGTTTGTGGGGCTCAAAACTTGAGATGTAGCTGCTCTTGGACCACTAGGGAGACGCATGAACACACAGACAGGAAGAGAACAAAATAACACAATGTCAAATTTTTTTTTACATTCATTATTTATGCATTTTTTTTTTTTATAAATAATCTTTTCCAGGGTTCCTCACCATGTGAAGAGGGTCACTGGTCCCCAGGTGGACTCCTTTCTCACAGAGAGACGTCAGCAGACTGATACCTGCACGGACACACAGGATCAACTCTTCCAGCAGTTTCAGTCATTCCTCTCTGTGTATTTATATATTTATACAAGTAACAATGCACATTGATGGTCTATTAATTAATGTCATGGACACATTTCACTAGGTGTCTTCAGGCGGTTGCATCCATGTCTCTTCTATCTTACATTACATATTGACCCATGCCAATCCTTTTAGATGTGCAGCCCTAAAATGAATATGATCAATCTCTGATACTTTCAATTCGCAATAAACCAACGTCACAGAGCGATATCACGATGGTGACGCGTACCTTTGGCCCTGCTGCTCCAGTACTTCTGCTCCCACTGGTCCAGCAGCACGTTGAGGTATCTCGGACACTCGAAGAAGCGGAGGTATCGGGACGACGCCGGCGACGGGAAAATACGCTCAAACTGTCCGAGGCGAGTCAGCTCGTCTTCGCTCTGCGCCAGCACGCGGACGTCCTCTGGAGTCAAGACGTCCAGCACCGTCGAGAGGAAGTCCTGACGGAGACAAAGTACACGGGATGAAATGCACTTCCCTAAAAACATTATTCACCTCTGATCATTAATCTCAAATGGGTCCGAATCTTAAATGGTGTTGATTTACCTGGTCGGCGTAGCGCTGGGAGAGGTAAAAGGCCCGCTTGACCTTCTCATCAGCAGACACATCTGGCTTGGTCCTCTCCCTGGTCCCCACACACAGACTACACACACACACACACACACACACACACACAAAGATTCATCTCTAAAGTTCTTTTTTTGAGGTTGTAGTTCGAGTTGAATTGTATAGAAAGTCGTCCCAGGACCCCCTTGTGTAGCCCGTGAGGTGTAGTACCGCCTCCCTACCTGCTGGTGGAGCTGGAGGAGCTACTGGAGGGGGCGACAACATCATCTTTTTCGGGAATACGGAAGCCTGCCAGGTTCAGGAGGTCTCTGATCATCTGACCTTTAACCGCAACATCCAGCGCTGTGTTGGAGTGGAGGCTGGACGACAAACGCAACGATTACAAGACGGAATATGAAAACCTCTGTGTTTGTTTGTGTGTTTGTGTGCGTTACCTTGGTGATATGTTGACCTCCAGGATCCAGGGTTTGAGCTTCTCGTCCAGCATGATGTCAAAGCCGAACAGCTCGTGGCAGCTGTAAGGCGTCCGGACGTGCATCTTCAGCAGACTGTTCACGTACGGCTCTGACCTGAGAGCAGAATATTCAATATCAGTTTCTAGTTATTCACCACTTCACAGCCAGCATGCCACAGACTTTCCTGAGAATCCCGACAGCGACACCCACTAAGAAATATGTAAATTAAGAAACGGTTGACCATACCGTTCTCCTTCACGTTAGATTTTTTTCTCACTCTTTTATTTTGGAACTTAAATAGTAATAACTGCCTCACATGAGACTTCAGTTAAAAACAAAAAACTTTAAGCTTTAAGGTTCCTGAGTGTTACAGGTTTTACTGTGAACAGAGTCAGAAGGTCATGCAACATTCAGCTTTACAAAGCATTATTAAACTAGTTTGGTCTTTGACAACATATTTAAGTTATTATTATGGTTTTATATTTATTTTGTCGCTTTTATGTCTGCTATACTTGATTATGACGCCCTTTGGTCTTTTTATGTGTTCAATAAATACATTTGGATTGTATTTAAATTATATTTACTTCAGAAAATTATAACAATTAATACCAAAAAAAAAAAGGGGAACAATATAAATTCTAAGTGGAATAAAAGCTGACCAGCATTGATATGCCAAACTTACCCAATGATGGTTTTGATCACAATGTCTTTAATCTTCTCCCAGATCAGAGTGGTGTTGACTCCCTTTGAACCAAGGAACTGCCACAGAGACTTCAACGTCCTGAAAACACACACACACACACACACACACACACGGTTGGAGTTGGGAAACACGTGCACACATAATAGTGGCACAGATGTGTCGGGTTTCCCTTTTTGCAAAACATACAAACCATTTGTGTCCCTGGCAGGCCTTGTCGTCGCTGTTGGTCTGGTACTCAGAGTTCTTCTTGTTGACGCTGTAGTTGGTCAGATGCATGAACTTGTTGCCCAGAGTCTTCATGGAAGACGAATACCTGAAGAAGAGGAAACACAAATATGGAGTTAGATCCAAAATCGTCGCTGACATCTTAATCAAAATGTCACCAAATCAGCCATGTTGGATTTGTATAAATACACATTACTTTGGACCTTGGGGATCATTGAGGTTCTATTTTGACATGAACTACTCTCCAGTATGTGGCCTTGGGGGTCACTGGGGTGAACGTGAGGAAGAACACTGACTTGCAGCTGGCGAAGCGAACCAGTCCGTCGGAGAAGATGTAGATCCTGAGCGGGTCGTAGCAGGTCACGTAGACGTAGATCCGCAGGTCGAACTTGTTGCCGCTGATGAGGTAGGGCTTGTGGAGGTACCTGCAGGACGAACCGAGACGTTTCATCCTCATGACGAGTTCATTATGTCGTGGTAGCTTCCAAGTTTAAAACTATTCGCGGTCGACTTACTTCTGGACCAGTAGTGGTCTCTTGCGGGGCATCTGGCTCCATTTGTGGATCACCTGGATACCGATTCCTCTGGCGGATGCAGGCTGCCGACGAAAACAAAACATCCACGAATTTAGACGCCTCATTTTGAACAACTGACTGGTTTCTCTTTTTACAGCAATTAAAGCAAAATCATCATTTGACAGAACTGCCAATTATCCAGCAACTGAAACCCCGAAACCCAAATAAAATATAGATAAATTTCCTGCAAAGGACTTAATTAAACACGTGATGTCAATGTTCTTTCCGTTTGTTGAGCTGCTGATTGGTGACAAAATGAGCATCTAGGAGCAGAACCCACCGGCTTGATGATCCATTTCTGCCGGGAGACGCCGTCCTCCCAGGCCTTGCGCAGCAGCTTGATGTCCTGAGGGAGGACGAAGGTGCGCGGGAAGAAGCTGAACTCCTGTTTGCCGAAGCGAACCTGCATCTTGGACAGGTTCCTCCACAGCCGGTCCTTTCTGCCGATCTGAAATGTTCCCGGGAAGTGGTTCAACTAGGACGGAAGAGAACAAATAAATACAGCCGAGTTAAGTGTAGTCCTTTGCGATTGGTTCATTTAATGTTCCGTTGAGTCCCTCACCTTCTGGTGCTCTGCGAGGGCCTTGAAGCAAGGAGACTTCATGTGGTGTCCCCAGCAGCCCAGCCAGTCGTGGCTTTCTACGTGAACAACGGAGCGAAACACACATTTAAAAAAAAAAACATGAGATTAAAGGGGCAGTTAGATATGAAACATTACATTCGTGCTCAACAGTTTGACCGGGGGTCTCTCTAAAGGCCGATCAGATGACAAAACAAAATACTGCTTTCGGCGATAAATGATCCTGATCTCTTAATCCGTTAGAAGACGATCAAACACCGGCACCCGATTGGCTCAGGCTCAAGGGTTCGACCGCGTGACGACTCACTCTTGGTGACTTTGAAGTGCGACCTGCCGATGGTGTGCTTGACGATATTTGGGGTGACGGAGCTGATCTTCCACCTCAGGAGTCGCCTCTGTTCGGCCGGCAGCAGTTCCACTGTGGAGCGCACGGCACAAAGGGTTTCATTTACTTATTTCATTTAATTAACAAACACCATGATGCAAAATACTGAAAATAATAAAACACGTTGTTATAAAAGAGGTTTACCGCTGAATAAAATGTCAATCCACTTAACTTGCCTTTTGCCAACTCAAACAGGAAATCAGCTCTAAAAAAAAAACTTTATTTTTATTTGGCCTAGTCTTCAGACAACCAACAAGTGAATCACATTTACAACATTATTCTACAACACAGGAAGCCTGCATGAACTCAGCTGTGTGAGGATTGTTTAAGGTTCTAGCTGAATCAAATCTGTGGTAACCTTTTATTTTCACAATTGTTAAAAGATTTTCCCTCTTTTTCCTGTCTGCTTGGACATCCCTGTCAATGATCAACATTTACTGAAAGCCACAGTCCGGCTCAAACGACAGATCCGCGTGTCCCGAACCTTTCTCGTCGGCGGTGCTGAAGTAGAGCGTCGGAGCGATGGAGGCGAACAAGCTGGGAACCAGAGCCGGCCTCTCCTCGCGGTCATCTTCAGCCTCCAACGACATCGGCTCCTCGACACTGAGGGAAAGATGGAGGCGTCAAAAATAAATGAATGTGGACGTCCAGATAAATGAATCTTCCCTCAGCTGTGCTGTTTATATGGAAAAAGGGAGAAGGTCGCATGTGATGGTCAGATTGGAAACACTGTAAAGCGTTTTAGAGATCACTGAAGAGCTTCAATTCAACATTGTGTGGGAAATGTGTCAAAAAGCGACGTCTCGACTGCTTTTGTAGTTCCTGAAGCACAAAATACTTTCTCTATTTTTTCGACAAAGACGGTTTCGGTCTCCTGCTGAACGAGCAAATCGCCCCTACAACTAAATTTAAAAAAGTAATGCAGCTCGCAATCCGGCGGAAGTCGGCGTTCCAGACATCAGTTTAGTTTTATAACGCGAGTCGAGCTTTGGGGTCAGAGACGTTCACGAAACGTTTTGACCCGGAGAGGCGACGCGAATGGAGGAGGTTTTAGTTACGCCTAAAATTAAATCTTCCCACAAACCTTAATAAACCACTTGGCCAGCGGAGAGCCAAAGAGATAACAACTAAATAACACCGGCGCTGAAGCAAGAGATGAGAGCACAGCTTTGTGCTTTTGCCTCAAAAAAAAAAAGAAAAAAACAGTAGCAATTAAGTCCAACATTTAAAAATAACACTAAATAATGATAATTTACACACACAAAAAAAAAAACACTCACATGACAGTCATATGGGAAGAAAGGAAAGGTGAAACCACCGCTGGATGGAGGAACAGATGTTATCCTGCTGCAGACCCGACAGCTACACTTCTGCATCGCAGCTGGACTCGGCTAACTTAACGCTACACTCGACCCGAAGGAGCTATAGCTTTCAGGAAAGAGTGGGGAGGTGATGGGGTGTATGCAAATGAACGCGAACAAATCAGCTGGTTGGAAAGAGGGGTGGGGACAATAGCGGCCCCTATCCAGGCGGTTTTAACAGAGAACCAGCTCCCAGTCTTTAGTGGGCCGTTCTGTTGTCGAGGCCTTCATAGTGAGGCACAATGCAGCGGAGCTTTCCACCACGCTCTGCTGCTTTCGGCCTCCTCTCACAATTGCCACGTGCGAGAGAATGAAAGAGAGCGAGAAAGAGAGAGAGAGAGAGAAAGAGATAGAGAGAGAGAGAGAGAAAGAGATAGAGAGAGAGAGAGAGAGAAAGAGAGAGAGAGAGAGAGAGAGAGAGAGAAAGAGAAAGAGATAGAGAGTCCACAGGATCTGATGAATCTATGTCCTCCATGCTAGCAGATCAATTAGAAACCGGGTTTGGATGTCGGGCGGTCCGAGGAAGAGGACATTTTGAAGATGCTCAAGTTGAGAGAAAAACTTTTTTGACACAAACATTTTTGAGTACATAACATAAGGAGTATAAAGAAAGAAAATACTTATTTTTTTTTATCTGATCTGCCCAACACTTCTTTTTACAGACATTTCGCTCCCCTCAGGTTTTCTCCCACGCACTCGTCGACCTACCGGTGTGCAAAAGTTCCTATTTTTTTTGACCTTTTTTTATTTTTTTTATTTTGACATGCAAGTGAAAGCAGTTCCGTTTGTTGAAAGGTGAAATTCAATAATAGTGATAAATAATCAAGATATCAATATTGATTTTTATTTTTTTTATTTTTTTTAAATCGGGCAGAGTGTGTGTGGAAGGTTACAGTTAAAGTGCTTCTTACCCAGAAAGGGGAGCGATGGACGCCGTGGATGAGCAGCCATTGATGGACGAACAGTCTGAATCATCTGAAGACAACAAAGGAACCAAAACCTGTGTTTTACAACATAAATAGAGCAAACTGCCCGCTGAGTAAAGGCAGCATGAGTACTACACAAGTACTACTGGAGTGTATAATCACAGTGTGTGTGTGTGTGTGTGTGTGTGTGTGTTAACATCTTACCGTCATCACTACATGCATTTTCCTGCTCATCGGGCAGCTCCTCCTCACCTCCATCCACCTGCATAACACAATCTTGACTGGAAGAAAATTAAAAAAATAACAATATATTCAGAACGAGAATTTGGGGGGCAGCATTTATTTATTTATTTATTTATTGAAGCAACGAGCTGTGGCTCACCCAGACAGCTGACTCTCTCCAACCAGACGGTCCTCTGTCGGCGAGGGTGAGGAGGAGGAGGAAGGGTCTGGAGACGAAGAGGACGCCTGCCTGGTCAGGTGGATGGCGGAGATCTGAGCGGTCACGGATCCCACCGAGGCTCCTGCAGGCCTGGAGGCTACGAGGGGAAAGGAAAGGAATATTAACATTAAAAGGTGTATGCTGACGTTCTGCCTAGTGACTTCATGACATTTCATATTTTGTTTCACGGTAAATAAATAAAAATCAGCAACTCAGCGTTTTATAATTTATACTTAAAAAAAAAATTAACGCGAGAAAAAAAAAAAAAAAAAATTGAAATCATAAGCTTTTCTCCAAAAGTGAAATATTCATTACCAAATGATGAAATGAAATATCATCACTAGTATCATGGGAGTGGTTTGATCATCAACAGAGTAAGAAAATAAGTTTTTCGGGCCTTTAAAATAAAAGCTAAAAACAACGAAGTTATCGTTGCTTTGACCTCTGATCACAATGTCAGAATCACCAGAACTCCCTGTCCTGTACTTCTGCTTTGAACATTCAACACCCGTGTCCTGGGCTCACAGTGAACCAATAACTCTGATTACCTGCGACGGCACCCGGCGGTGTGGCACTGGCATTGGCACTGAGCACAGTTGGCGGTGGCACATGTGGAGATGGCCTGGCTTCTGGAAGACTGATTCTCCTGCGTGCGGACACCGAGGCCAGCTTGTTGAGGTCCAGGCACGCTACGGTTTGGGGCTTGCCGTTTGTAGTTGTTGCCGGAAGAGGATTGTCTGAAGCGGCCGTTGTTGTGCAGCCGTTGTGTGCCGGGCTGCGTGTCGGTGCTTTGGCTGATTGGCTTCTCCTCGCCGCCGTCTTTTCTCTTGTTGTGCTTCTTCTAATCTCTACTTTTGTGCCGTCGGCGCCGGAGGAGTCCTTGCTCGAAGCCGCCCCCTGGTGTTCACAGGAAGTAAGGCACAGAGGAGGCACTGATGGCAAAGAGGAACAGTCTGGAGCTTCGGGCTGAGAAGACAAAACGAGGAACGGTCAGATGTGGAGGAGACCGACATCAAGTCAACCAAACGTAAAGGAATCTGGAACGCCTGGTATTTGTTACTTTTAAAGAATTGTGGCCAAGAGTCGTACTAACCGGTACATTTTATAATTGAAAAATCAACTTGTCAAACTACGTTACGGTGACAATACTTACCTCAAACCGATACCGAAATATAGGCCTGGGCTGGCCGACTTATCAGTCAGGCTCCGTATGAAAGCTTAATTCCCCACTGTAGTAATTGTGACAAAAACATATTCTTTACGACACAGCCACTGATTACCTGGTGGCCAATATGGGGAAACAGGAGCTCCAAAAATCTACCTTGAATGCAACCAAAGTCTGCACTAAGACCAGCACGGAAACAATTGCATGTTAAGAGATGAAAATCTAACTTTTTATCTTATTTCTGAGGGAATAAACTCCACTTTAACTTTGCCGATGCGTCTTCAACAATCGTCAAACATGAATACTGATGAAGACCACAAGCACCGAAGCGCCGGGGTCTAAAAAAATAAAGTTGTTCTTCAGCTCTGAGCGTTGCTGAAGCATAAATACTCACCGTCGACTTGTTAGTTTGCGGAGGAATGGGCTGCCCTTCGATGAACAGCTCCTGGAGCGTGGTGCCCGTCGGCTGGACATTAAACCCAATCGGACGTTCCTTCTCGGGGGTGGAAGAAGGGTCGCGGGGTTCTGGGCGGCCGCTACCGGCCCGCTTCGGCACCTGCCGTGTGTTTTGAGTCCCATTGAGCTGTTGTGGCGAGTTTGGAGACCCGTCTGGCACTGTGGTGAATTGGCTGTGGGCGTTGGTTTTATTTCCGCCCCCTGAAAACAACACCGCTGTGCGCCTCCAGGGGGAAGCGGACGAGGCAACGTTAGCGGAGAGAGGTTTGGATCCATCCTTCCTCTGCTCTAGAGACGTCTGGCTGAAAGGCACTTTCGTGGCCGCGACCGTCTTGGCGTGCGTGCCGACGGAGATCGCAGTAGGGGGACTTTCGGCGTCGGAGCAAGCCCGGAGCTTGGCCCCGTCCCAGGGGGAGGACTGGTTGGTGGGCATGGCGCCGCTCAGTGAGGCTGTGGGGATCTCTGGAGGGCTACGTTTGAAGCGCAGACGTCTCGGGTGGAGATGAATAGGCAGTAGTTGAGTAACAGTCCCGGTAATACCAAAGCCTGGAGGTGGAGGAAGGTTCTCTTCCCTAAAAGAACCCCCCTCCCCACTGTTCCTCCTGGTAGCTCACCTCCGGTTGTTCTGTAGGACTTTTGAAACGTCAGCTCCAGTGGAAAAAAGTTGAATATTTGCCGTTGCTCACTATAGATAGATTACAAGTTCTTGATAAGTCCTGACTGACAGTAAACATAACTGCCGCCACAGATGCGGTGACAGCAGTACAACACTTGGGCCGAGCGTCTGCGCGGAGCTCTCGGTAGTAAGCCTTCACACGAGGCTCAGACCGGCAGGCACGTCAAGGTTTTTCTCCTGAGGCGAAGCGTTTCCCGCTCTCACCAACAGTCACGAGTCAAGAGTTTGTCCGAAGGCGAGTCAAGGAGTCTCGAGGACGTCGTCGATTCCGACCGAGCCGGAAGCGATTTACCCCTTCCTCTTCGCCGGGGGTGACATGTAGGACTTCAGGACGAGACCGGGCTCACGCCGAGGTGTCGGGTCGCGGAGGAGATCGGCGTTCTCATACTTTCCTCGGTTGATCCACGGGAGGCAATAAACCAACAACTTTCACCGCTGAAAGTGTGCGAGAAGAGAAGCAGAGTCAGTCCGAGAGAATCGAGTCCAACAACAATGGGCATTCGTCAGGAGACCGGGAAGTACCGTACTTTTCGGGTTACAAGCCGCTACTGCCTTCGGTCAGTGTCCCCGTTAGCTCCCCGCTGTAGCCAGCTGGGGCTCCTGCTAGCGCTCCGTCACTTCCCCGCTAACTTCCGCTAGCTCCCTGAAAACCACCGAAGGTAGCGGGACCAGGCTCGACACCCGACTTGGGCAGAGGGGACGCGGGCGGTAGCAGCAGCAGCGGGCGGTAGCAGCAGAAGCGCTAGCTAGCAGCGCTAGCTAGCAGCGCTATTAGCAGCGCTACTAGCTTGCTACAGCGGGGACACTGATCAGCCGTAGGAGCGGCTTAGAACCCGAAAAGTACGGTATTCCCTTGTGTGGAAAGAAAGTCACAAAATATTTTAGTACAGAAACCAATGCTACACTGGAAAAGATGGCCACTTCAAAAAGATATGTGGGGGAAAACTTGAATGCAAGGTGTTTTTGGTTGAAATACGTAAAACAGAAATTTGATATTAAGTTTTCAAGATATAAAGATATCTTGAAAACTCATTTTGAGCTATAATGCAGTAGTATTAGGACGCACTGTGTGTCACAATAAGCCTGTAATGGTCAAAAGTAGGATTTTCTCCATTTAACAAGACAAAAACAAGTGCCTACATCTCACTGAAATGTTACTTGTTAAATGATTACCTCATTTTGACTAGTCATTTAACAAATATACTTACTAATAATTTGCGATTCTATAGGTTGAAATTCTGATATCCCTACAAACAAATATGTATTCAACCATCACTAATTAAGCCAGTAAAAAAAAATATTATAGTAATAACTTTGACTAATTATATACATTTGCTTTGTGCATTTAATTTGACAAGCCACCCCCTTTGGAACAATAGCTACTGAGTTAAACTAAACATAAAAGGTTGCTGTCACTTTAATGGCATTTGTTTAACTTTGCGACACAAACTCCTACTTTACAGCTGTTTTGAGTGACATAAGATGCTCCATGCTCCCGAGTTTCACGTGTGTGTGCGCGCGCAGCCGTGACACGCCGCATCCTGCTTAGCTAACTTAAGTTAACTATCTAATAAAGTCTGCTGTAAATAATTATCCAAAAAAATAATAACGTCAGCTGATGCTAGACGTACTTTAACGTCAACCTCTTTCATGAAAACGGCACACTCGTTTTTAGGGTGTAAAACGACGGACTCGTTAGCTTCACGTCAGTTTACGACAATTTCTGTTTACCACTGCGCCGTCGTCCAGACAGCGTTAGCTTAGCAAAAACGAGCAACTGCCACTGGGTGTTTTCAAGACTTCCCCCCTCGGTGGCAACAATAAAACACAGACTTGTTATCGGTTAATGAAAATATGTTAATACATACTTCGTCACGTGTGACGTGACTAACATGTCGTTGCGCTGGTCTGTCGACGGCAGAGGTTCTTGCGTTGAAGTACCGCTTTACGCTTAGCTAGCGGCTAGCTGAAAAGTCCGAGTGGAGTGAAACGTCACGACCGAAGATTGTCTATTGAGACGAGAGGCACTCTCCACCTCACTTCCTGGTTCGTTTATGACTCGGGGCTCCCTCCATGGTCGACAGCAACAAAATAGAAACGTTTTTAATATATATATATATGTATTAAATAGTTAAGCAATAACATCAGGAACAAAGATCAGAATAATGATATCAAATAAAAATATTAATACAAATACTAAATGAATACCCAATTATATATTGTGTGTATATAGACCACAAAAAAAACTCAACTACTTGTGCAATATTAATACACTGTTCATAATATTAATATTTATTCGGTCTGCGTGTGTGTGTGTGTGTATATATATATATATACATATATATATATATATATATATATATATATATATATATATATATATATATATGTTTATATTCAGTATTGTAGTTTCTTACTGTTTTTTTTACCGTTTATTATTTAAATTACTTGATTGGATTTTTACTGTCTCTTGTGTGCACTTTACCCTGTTTGCTGCTGTAATCCTGCAAATGTCCCCACTGCGGGACTAATAAAGGAATATCTAATATAATATAATCTATGTGTCATATCGACATTCAGCCACTACATGTAAACAAAATAAAGAGATGAATTCCCAAACTCCGTAATAAAAAACAACTGAAAGTGACATCTGGTTTTACTTCAGTATAATTGGTTTCTTTGTATTCTCTGTCCCACAATCCACCACAATGCATGTTTTCACCAGACTGGTGTTGTGCTTTCACCTCACGTGAGAATTGATACATATTTATATGGACATTTTCACGTTGTTGTGGTAAAAATAAAGGAACTATAGTTGTGTTTTTATTCATCTTTGTCCAATAGTTAATTGGGGAGAACACAACAACAGTCATTTCGTTTGCATATAGCTTTATTTCTAAACTTTGCACTGCAAACTGCTTCTGTTAGTCCATGACCCTCTGACCCTGCTGAGGACCAGACATATGTGCACTACACATATCTCACCACTAGAGGGCGCACTGGAGGGAAAACCTGCAACCGCAAACCCTCCTGCCATCGCTCATGTCCTCTCCTCCCTTCTCTCTCCACTGGTTTTCCTCACTTTTTCCTCTTCTTGTGTCCCATTTCTGAATCTTTTCCTCTCTTGGCCTTCCCTGCCCCCTCACTCTCATCCTTTCCTTCCTCCCTTTCTCCCTTTGCCCTCTTCCTCTGGGCCTCTCTTTTCCTCTCTTCCCTCCTCTTCTCTCTTCCTTCCCATTTCCATTCCTCTCTTCGTTCCTTCTGTCCTCTCTTTCATCCATCTCTTGCTTTTCCTCTCATCCTTTACCCACTTTTCAATGTAATTTCCTTCCCTTTCCACTCCCTTCTCGCTTCCCTCTTTTTCCTCACAGTTTCCTCTCCTTACCGTCTTTTCTTTCTTTCATCCTTTTCCGTCCACTATAGTTTACTTTCTTCCTCTCCTACTATCATATTTTCTCCCTGATTATCTCATTTACACTCCCCCATCCACTTCATCTCACTTCCTCCCTGTTCCCTTTTTCCCTCTTTTCTTTCCTTTTGCTCTGCTCCTTCTCTTCTCGTTCCTCTCTTTTTCTCTGTTCTTTGCAGATCCTGTCATTTCTCATGTTTTATTTTCTTTCACTTTTAATGTCCTTTCTTCTTTCATGCCGGTCCATCTCTCTCTTCTTTTTCTTAACCCTCTCTCTTCTTCCTCCCTTTATTTCCTCACACCAGTCCTCATCTCCTCCCCTCTCTCTCTTCCCATCATTCTCCCACTCATCCTTTACTCCTTTTTGGACTCTTCTCTTTTCATATCCTCCCCTCTCTATCCCACTGGCATGTCAGAGCTTGCAGAGAGAGAGAGAGAGAGAGAGAGAGAGAGAGAGAGAGAGAGAGAGAGCAGCAGGACTACTTCTGCAGAGCTGCAGGACGTTCCAGTCTCAAGAGCCACTGAGAGTCTGCAGGACGAGCGGGTCGTCCCAAAAGAAAGAAGACAAGCAGGATCTGTCCTTTGAGGAATACGTCTCGTTTGAGAGGACAACATCTTCTGACTTCCGGATGATCTATCACCTTCCCAACCAACACAGAGCCTGAAGCTGCTCCGTCTGGATCGGTTGAAATAAATCTTAATAAAGAAGAAGAAGAAGAAGAAGAAGAAGAAGAAGAAGAAGAAGAAGAAGAAGAAGAAGAAGAAGAAGAAGAAGAAGAAGAAGACACAAGAACAATCCAAAAAGTCTGAATTGGAGCCTTTAGGGACTATTGGATATATTGAACCCTCTGAAAACCAGAAGAAAAGAAGAATAAAGAAGAAGAAGTGTGAGAAAAGGATTTCAGGGTCAGAACCACAAGAGGATGTTGGTGTCTGAAGAAGAAAATATACTGAGACAAATCTAGAAAGACGGAAATCCCAACCACAAGTTTTGCTCTTTTTTTTTTTTTTTTATCCAGAAAAAAACAAGGAGGAACAAAGCAAAAAGAGAATAAATTGAATTTTGTATTAACGATCACAGATGTTGTAGATCAACATTTGTGTGAAATCTCTGAAGTTCAGAGAAAGACGGAATATCAACCTGTCAGCCGAAAACTAATGTTCCCTCTTTATTTGGAGATTTTCAATAAATTATTCTGAAAGAGAGGGAAGAGAACGACTGCAAGAATCTGTTTTTGCAGCTTGGTGAAGATTTAGCAGGAAAAGTTCGAGGACCAACTGGAGAACTCAAAGGAAGCTGCAGAGCGATAAGAGACGGGAATAAAAAGGATCCAGAGGAATAAAAGGGAAAAGAGTAACGAAGAAAACAGAGAAATATCTGTGAAAAGAGAGGAAAAAGAAGGGATTTAAAGGGGAGAAGAAAAGGAATATGAACCAAGAGGAAAAGGAAGAAATCAAATCAAAAGAATAAAACCAAACTATAAAGAACAAAATCAAAAAAGGGAAAGAAAAGAAAGAAAATAAGCCAGTTCAAAAGAAGCAGAGCGATGAGGCTCCTGGTGCTTCTGGCGGCCCCGCTCTCCGTCCTCGTCCTGCACGTGGCGGTGGTGGCCCCGGCTCCGGCTCCGGCTCCGGCCCCGGCGGGCGGCGTGGCCCCGGGCCGGCTGGAGCGCTGGGTCCGCTCGGGCCTCCAGTCGCTGCAGCGGGACCAGCTGGACCGGTGCCTCCGCTTGTCCTCGCTCTCCGAGGCCGAGTGCAGGCGGCTCGCCCACCTGCCGCCGTCCGGCGTGGCCGTCTACGTGTCGGAGCCGCGCAGCGCTGCAGGTATGGAGGCCTCAGAGGGTCAAAGCATCTCAGGGGTCAGTCTGTTTGTGAAAGCCTGGTGGGTGAAAGTTGAATGAAGTTTATGAATAATAGTAATGTAAGCCATACAGGATGCTGAGATTTATACTTTTGGATTGCTTCCACATCAAACCCTGGAAATATTGATTTATAAAAAAAAAGAATGGGCACAGCCACAGAAAATGTGAGTTCCACAAATATCCTTTGTTTCTCCTGAAACATCTCAAACTATGTCCAATGCAACTAAAATGCATTTAGCATATTCAGCATTTACAGTTGGTCAAATCAAATAACTCGTACAAAAACATGCTAGCATAAAAGTATATTTTAAAACGTTTTATTTTTTTATTTATTGTCCCAATTGTATGTAATATGAGATATGCCAGTGCATAGATTATGATTGGATATGATTCAGTAAGCAAATGTGGTATTATCCTAATTTGACTAATTTTCCAGAACAAATCTCTGAAAATTGACATATATATTGAGTCAAAGGTTTTTTACAGACGGGACTTTGGATTTCTCTTTGTATCACTCAATGAATCCGTAAATACTCTCAACAGCCATACAAATACATTGTTGTATAAATCAGACTCTGAATGATATTTGAACAAATCCATCTCTAGAAGCATTCAGAATATAGAGAGGAATGAAACTGGAAAGTCTGGTGGATGTAAGAGCTGCTGAAGTGGAGATTTATGACTCATTTACTTATGAAGAAATGTATTTAGTTGTCATTTTGTGTCTCGTTGTCGTCATTTTTGTCTTTTTGTCCTAAATGTTGTACCTTTGTTTGTGTCTTTTGGTCGTTTTGTGTGTCCGATGTCATTTTGTGTGTTTATAAAAAAAAAGAAATGCTTTGTGTCTCCCTGGGGTGTTTTTATGTTAAAAGGGTAAAATCAATTAAATAATATATATCACCAAGAAACATCTCCAGTTTGTGACTTAAAGACTATTATTGGTTCTATTACAAATTAAATTGCACGTTTAAATATACAAACGAGACATTATTATCTAATTGGTAATTTTTGGTGAATTTAGGAGAAATCTACAGACACAAATGGACAAAGTAGTAAAGTAGGCACTTAAATGTGGATTTGGGATCTTTCCACTAGTCTAAAAGACCCAGAAACTCAAAACGCATTGCCTGCAGGTGTTAACCTGGAAAATACAGTGCACAGCCAGTTGTTTTATGTATTGTTGTATGAGTCAAACTATTTCAAGATGTGTTTGAATGCCATGTTTTATGAGGGAGTGCAAATAATATATATCCTCATGATATCCATAATGCAAAAGCAGGAACATTGACTCAATGCATTTAAATCAGCCCAAAGAATGAAATAAAAAAGATCAATATGATTACTGGGTGCAAAAGTCTGTCCACCGCCTCACAGACAACAACTGAAAGTCAGTGTTGTTTGTTGTTTGTTCAGTTCCCTTCTGTCCACTAGTAACACACGATCCCTCCGAACCCCCCCAGGTAACTCGGACAAGGTCCTGGCCATCCTGCCAGACTCCTCGGGCGGCTCCGTGAGCTCCAAACCCCGGGGAGGCTTCAGCGGGCTGAACAGAGGAGACGGGCCCTACAGGCAGCAGCAGTCCTTCCCCGGCTCCACGGCCCACGATGCCGTGCTGGTGCTGGACCCGAGCCCCGGGGAGAACTTCGGACACCCGGTGGTCCTATTCTACGTAGACGTGAACGTGACGAAGAAGAGATGCTCCCACCAGGATGGCATTTACCTGGGTGAGACCTCTGTTTAAGTCACTCATTACAGGTGTGCAGAAAAAAATATCATTAACAAACATTACAAATGTATACAAAGCTTAAAGAGCACCATATCTGTCTTTAATTGGTCTTGACTTTGTATTAAAGACCCATCTGTCAATTTGCAACATTGTATTCTACAGAATTACATTTCCACACAACTAAATTGCACTTTAAAAAACACATTTTTAAAGTTCTATTCGGACTTTCCAACGGAGAGGACTTTTAGTCAAGCAGACACATTTTTTTATGGGGCAGTCATTTTAATAACCCAAATACAGTTTTTGTGGTATAAAGAGAGTCTGATGGTGCTGAAGACCTCCAAGAGACTTCGGGATGCGTCCTCAGCTTGTATAAGCACATCACCAATTCACTGAGTAAAAACAAGATTGGCCACACTGGTGTTCAAAATTAACCTGACTGAGCCAATCAGATTTCCACAAAAACCCAAGATGGGAGGGGCCACTCGTATCCCCTCCCCCTCAATATTGAAAGTATTAGATTGCCCACGGCCGAGAACAACACTATCTACTGACGCCAGAAAAATATAAAAATATATTAAACATAAATAGCTAGAGAAGAAACTAAAGTTGTAGTAATAGTAATTTCTAATGAGGTGCCACAGGGGTCCACTCTTGGCCCATTACAATTTCCGTTATTCATAATAATAATAATAATTATACCTAATCAGTACTTTAATGTCCGTCTATATGCAGATGATACAATGTTATATGTCCCTGGCTTCCCTCCAACCGAGGCTCATCTTCAGTATGCCGTTGATGCTATCAAAGTTTCCCTGAATTTGTTTTGAATGCCAACACATTCTCACACCAATGCATCAAATGATGCGCCTATAGCTTCAACGTATGATAGTTTACCCTCCAGTGCCAGTTTTGCACATGTCGGTGACAATGTGTCAAAATATGTTCGTTCAAGCATCGTTTCATCTTTTCAAAATAAACTTCCATCATCACAAGAACAGGCAACAATTACATTTAGGAAAAGAGCCTGGAAAATGTTAACTTGTAACTTGTAATAGTATTTAAAAGCAGTATTAACAGCAATAGCAGCAATAATGTGTAGTAGTAATATTAGCTTTCCAGAAAGGTTCCACATGCCTGTTTCGGTTCTTTCTCTGTGATTATGAATGTGCATGTTCTGTGTACATATTTAGGGAGTGTGCGTGTAAAGTTCAGCATTTAACTCAAGCAGAAGAGAAAGTTAAAGTTGGATGTGCGCGGTCTGAAAGCTCCATTTATAGCTCATTGTGTAATGCGGGACACTTTCCTGCTCAGCGGGGGTCTGACCAGCTACATCTTCAGCATCTTCTGTGTGTGTGTGTGTGTGTGTGTGTGTGTGTGTGTGTGTGTGTGTGTGTGTGTGTGTGCGTGTGTGTGTGTGTGTGTGTGTGTGTGTGTGTGTGTGTGTGTGTTCTTGCACTTCTATCTTTGTGAAAAGCCACTTGAGGTTTAGACTTAGAAAGAGGACATTTGTAAGGTCCGATTATTGCCCGTCACTTCTTTGTGGACTGTTTTAGATGCTTTCAGCGTCAAGTCTTTCTGAATCAGAAGTGTTTATTTGGAAAGGTGCATACCAATAAACATAGACATGGAATAAAACAATACAAATATAATAAAAACAATAAACATGGTGCAATAATAGATACATAGATACATATGGTAAATAACAAACAGATAACAGTATATATTTAAAAATATAAGTGGCTTTAAAATTAGGTTTAGATTAAAGGATAGTTCCATTTTAGCTGACCAATGCTATCAAAGCACTGAAAATAAAACCCCAACTGTAAATACATTCTCCTTCAAGTTTGGAGGAAGAGTTAAAGGCTGTTTAAAAAAAAAAAAAAGCACTAGTATACATCCTTCCTAATTCCTAATCAAGTCATATGAAATGCACATCATTGTGAGTGATAACATCTGTGTATGGAGGTGGTTGTTGTGGTCAGGTGGGTAAAAACCACAAGACTTTCACCAAGGAGACCCACTGTTCATCCATTATCACACAAAACCAGACGTCAACGTTGACTTTTTTGTCTCGTAACTTCCATACTGAAGTAACGCCACTTTGGAAGGGATTTGAACCAAAACTTTGACCTTTTTGTTATATAACTTCCATACCTAATTTAGACCAAACCTTGGCTAATATGTTACATAACTTCCGTACTTAATTTAGACCAAACTTAGATATTTTTGTTATGTCACTTCAGTATTAAAGTAACGCCACTTCCGTAATTATTTTAACCCAAACTATGACCTTTTGTTACATAACCTCCATACTTAATTTAAACCAAACCTTGACATTTTTGTCATATATCTTCCATACTTAAGTCCGTCGCTTTCATAGTTGTTTTTTTCATTCTCACACAAATCCCAATCTTTTCCTAAACCGAACAAAGTAGTTTTTTGCCAAAACACCAGGGGCTTGCGAATGCACACGGATGCTGTATCCATAGAAAAACGAAAAACTACACATACAAACTATTGTATGAGGATAAATTGGGGTAAATCCAATGACGGGTGAACGTTTTCCATCTATCCACCAATCTTTGGGGTTTTTAAATAATCATCTATAGCTATATTTTTCTTTTGTCTAAATGCATCCTTTAAGGAATTCCTGTAAACGTTGGTTAGTTGGTAGCATTTTTCAACCACGTATTCTAAATAACAATTTTTCACTTTGTAATCCTCTGACAGCAAAAATCAAAAGATATGTTATCGTTAACGAATTGAGAAGTCGCCCCATCGTTAACACAATGCTGTGAGTGATTACAGAGAGACGGGCGGTTCTTCCGTGACACGAAAGTGAGAGTATTTTGGTCACGTCTGTAAAAGGGTTGACAATCAAACATCGCGTTTCTAAAAAGCACCACTTTTGGTGGGGGCCAACATCTTTACTGTGGATAAAAGGAGCAAAAGAAGCGTTTTCCAAAGTGCTTCATTCATGTAGAAATAGTCCGAGGGGACACACATTCTGTGATGGTCCTCGCAAGTCCTGCAAAACAGACGTGTGTGAAAGTGCAAGTTGTTGACTTCCCGCTGTGAGAGCGGTTAGGGCCAGATGCGAAGGTGAATTTGGCCCTGTGCTACACGAACACACACCTGTCAATTATTCATACACACAAACACACACACACACATCACTGGGCCCCCTGCTGGGTCCTGTAGATGGTTTTGGACCAAAGTCTTTTAAAGTGAAATTTTCTTTAGACCCCATTTAACCCGGTGAGGGCAGGAAGAAAGAGAGTTGTTGAGCTGAATTTGATTCAGTCGCAATGACACAATGTTGCCAATCTTCCCCAAAACTTGACTCTTTGTGTTCTCACTCATCTCTGGCGATACACTATCACAGTTACATTTTTACCTTTTCAGCTAACAAGGCGAGGGTTGATCTCATTTCCCAATGAAGAAACACTTTATCTAAACTTTTTCTCCCCTCTTTAGGCGAGGAGTGTTTGACTCTGGCTCTGAAGGGTCGTTGTCAGAACCAGCTCAAGCGTCGCCAAGCCGGGCCGGAGAGGCTCATGGGTAATGGACGCGGCCGGCTGGCAGGCGGGGCGCTGCGTGGCAGCACCATCACCACGAGCGGTGGGAGCCGCCTGGTGGAGCGGGCCGTCGGAGGGCTCTGCGAAGTCCACTTCCTTCCGCTGGTTGTCGGAGTCGGAGACAGCAACCGAACGCAGAGGCTGCGATGTGTCGGTAGGTCTTACATCACTCCTTTTAACAAGGTTCAGAAGGAACTCATTTTAACTTGCAAACATGGAGGAAGGGATGGCGAACAATATCCCCCTGATTCCGGTCTGAATGCTGAACACAGTCTGAGATGATAACAGTCTTTCCATCGAAATACAGGTACTAGCTATTCATTACTGAAAGACAGAGAGCATCATTGAGCACACAACACGTTTTTACATGACTGGTATAATGACAATGTTAAAAAGGTGATGAATGCAATATCCAGAGCATATCTATTGCCCCCTACACGGCAGAAATGTAGAGAAATGTCAATCTGTTGGTGGCCAAAGGGAAAAGTAAGGAGATCACCAAAGTCCTTTGGATTCCTCCTCTGGGGAAACCTTGAATATCACCGCCAGATTTCATTACAATCCACCCAATATTTTGAGACGAGCAACAGAATTTCCCACTTCAAGTATGTCGCAACAAGCTCATTTTGTGTGTCAAGTTTTTTTGACGTGGAGAAAACATGCTCACTTGGTTAAATTGGGGTGGTTACGCTTTATGGGTTGAGTGGCATTCTGTTTCACTTTTCCTGGTAGGAGGCTTTCTGAGTGAGACGCAGAACTATTCTCATGTCAAGCCAAGACCACCCACACACCTGCAGGCCTCTGCCAGCAACCTGGGCCTCGTGAGAAACGCTGCTGGGAAAATGTTATCATGCTGTTGTGGCAAACACCTAAAAATAAACACCTCTGGCGTGCCACGCATGTGGAGATTAAAGTATTCCTTAAAAATCAACCCCCCCCCCCCCTGTAAATCATAATAAAATATATGAAACAACAGAACCAAAACTGCTGTATTTGGATGTATTGAACACCATAAGTAATATACAAGTGAAATATATGGTTTGGTATATGAGAACATTTTCTGTGCCCAAATGTGCTCAAATGTGCCGAAATGCCCATTTTGGAGACCTCGCCTGAATGTTCTCTGTACTAAACCCTCTCTAACTTTGTTCTGCTTCACTTTATCAAAGTCAACCTTTGCAGAGAGAATGTTCACATATTGTGTTATGATTTGGGTTAGAGAATGTTCACATATTGAGCTATGATTTGGGTTAGAGAATGTTCACATATTGTGTTATGATTTGGGTTAGTGAATGTTCACATATTGTGTTATGATTTGGGTTAGAGAATGTTCACATATTGTGCTATGATTTGGGTTAGAGAATGTTCACATATTGTGCTATGATT
This sequence comes from Myoxocephalus aenaeus, assembly GCA_038501785.1. Lineage (NCBI taxonomy): Eukaryota > Metazoa > Chordata > Actinopteri > Perciformes > Cottidae > Myoxocephalus > Myoxocephalus aenaeus. The sequence continues at coordinate 162,081 of JBAMJR010000242.1, read as the reverse complement.
TGGGTTAGAGAATGTTCACATATTGTGCTATGATTTGGGTTAGAGAATGTTCACATATTGTGTTATGATTTAGGTTAGCGAATGTTCACATATTGTGCTATGATTTGGGTTAGTGAATGTTCACATATTGTGCTATGATTTAGGTTAGCGAATGTTCACATATTGTGCTATGATTTGGGTTAGAGAATGTTCACATATTGTGCTATGATTTGGGTTAGAGAATGTTCACATATTGTGCTATGATTTGGGTTAGTGAATGTTCACATATTGTGTTATGATTTGGGTTGGACCTTACAGCTGCATAATTTCATAGAAATAATCATCCTGAAAGTGCTTTTTTTCCAGGCGGACCTGAAACTTCTTAATTTTTTCTGTGTGTCATCTTCATTTACTCTTAACCAGTAACATATAGACTGATATTTACACATCTGAACAAAATCTCACATGTGTACCTTTTATTATAACGGCAAAATGATTCAAATAGCCCTAGTGGTTGCAGAGATACACCCTTTTTAATTTAGTAGAAGCCTAAAAATAGGTTTGTTTTATAAAGGTTAACCGGTGATTGTGATCTGCTCTATCAGACCATGCGGAGTTTGCGCGGTGCCCTCAGCCGCTGCCGATGGGCTCGCCCAGTTTGCCCGTCTCGAGCTGCGAGCTGAATAAAAATACCCGGCGCTGCCACCAACAGCCGCTGGCCACGCACCTCTCCTGCCGGCTCTACCAGACCTGCGACCACGCGGTGCTCATCTCAGGTACGATGCTCTCACCAAATATCACCAAACAGATGGACATAAGGGATGCATGTCTGCACCCCAACACATGCCACAATTACGAAATACTATTTGAATGTAAGCCGCAATATCTTATTCATGGAACAAAACACAAACAATCTCCAACAGGACATGCACAGCTGACAACATTTCCCTGTCATGGAAATCACGTACAATAGAAATTGGAAAAGTCAAATGTCCTGGAAAAATTATATCAAGTCTGCTCTGTTTTCCTTTAGCTGAGGATACACTACTAGTCCATCTGTCAGAGCTCTCTATTATGGATATCATTGCCATTTGAAAAGGTGAAGTTACGTCAGGGTCACATTAATGTTCCATTGGTAGCAATGTTCCATTGGTAGCACAATTGGTAGCAGCCTTAAAATGTAAATATTACTCACTGCTGGCTGTTTTCTTTATTATTTCTTTATTATTGTCCACGATCAATTTGTCATCATTTCTAAGCACGTAAGAGATGATTTCACAGATAAGTTAAAGCCACAGAGTTTAAACCAGACTTCCACTGAGAGGAACATATTGGTGTATTACTGGAGAATAATCTCTAGAAATAAGAAGGAACCTACGAGACATTACAAAGTATTGAATCGGAAGAAAAACTGGGTGACACTTTATCAGTTCAGCTCCGACTTACCTGGGAAGTTTATGGAGTGTGAGTACATTGCAGTGTTAATAAAAGGCCAAACATTGGATCGTAATAACGATGAGCTGAGGAGCAGTTGCTCCGCCCACAAGTCTGAACCCCATCTACGCTTCACACCACCCATAAAACTAACCGCATGTAGCTGACGTCAGACACAGAGCCTGGTGTCTCTGGAGATGATCAAAATCACACGGCTAATAAAGACAGGCGGGCTTTAATGTGTTCACGTTGCCCTCTGAACGTGTGTGTGTGTGTGTGTGTGTGTGTGTGTGTGTGTACACCTACAGGCGGCTGGCAGCAGCAGATGACGTTCCAGCGCCACGTTGAGAACCTTCAGAGGTTCTACAGAATGCTGCAGAACAACGGCTTCCACAAAGAGCACATCAAGACCTTCTTCGCCAGCAGCGGGCAGCTTCCTGGTAGGACGACGAGGCTTCAGCCTCACTAAACATCTCAAATGAAGTCTATACAATATGCACTTCAAACATTATAGCTCGTGCCTGTCGAAACATGGCATAAAAACATCGTATCATGATGAAATCATCTATCGAGATGACGTTGTCTAAATGGATATTAAAAAGAACATATCAACTCAAGAAAATCACATTACTTTGCAGTGAAGTTCCTAATTTATTGAGAAAATGTGCAGTACTTTTCACATGTATTTGATTTACAAGAGCACATCAAATCATGTGGTTATTTACTCATCAAATTACCCGAAAACATGCTATGTCGTGATGTATATCTAGATATGAAATCGCGATAAAAGATTTTTGGCCATCTGAGAGCAATCTCATGTGAAAGCATTCTTTTCTTCAATTTTAAATCTGATATCTGCATTTAAGCTGCTATGCTTAAAAAATAAAATAATCAAAAAAATGTATCTCAAAACTATAACTTGGATCATTAAACGACAAATTAGGTCTTGGCCTAAAGTGGCTTGACTCATGATGTATACCACGTGGTTGTAATGTGAACTTAATCCTGTCTGAAGCAGCACAGGACGTCAGTCATACGAGATGCATTTGATTTCCCAGCGTCCTTGTTAAAACCAAATAGTTTATTTAAATGTTTTCCTCTAAAAGAAGAGCAAAAGCGAAGCTCAACGTCAAAAGAAAAGAAAAGAAAAGCTGTTTTTCTGCTCTGTTTGGGTCCAAAACAGCGTAACTCCACCTGAGCATGAACTGACCTCCGTGTCTATCCCCTGCAGACGACGTGGAGGGCGTGTACTCGGCCACGGAGAAGGCGGTGATCCGTAACCACGTGTCGTACGTCTGCAGGAAGCAGCACTGCGCCGACACGCTGGTTCTGTTCCTGAACTCGCCGACGCGCAACGACGGCGCCATGCTGCTGTGGGACGCCAACCTCAACGGCATCGTAAGAGTAGACACACGCGCACGCACACGCATGTCGAGGCCGGGCGATGGCAGACGGATGGGTTGAGGACAGAGTGTGTGAGGGAGTGAGAAGAAAGAAGGAAATGAAAGAAATATCATCCATATTACATAAAACAATGTCCTATTGGAAGCCCTTTATGGATTTCATTGGAGAGGACTATTAAGAAGTTTTGTAACTTTGGGGTCCAAGTGACCTCCGAAGGGTTAAGCCAACAATATTCATTCATATTTAATACCTTTTATATCAGGTGTAATATGGAGGATGATAACCTCTGTTTGTGTTGATTTCTTGTGTGGTTTTGTTCTGTTTGTTGTTGTCTGTGATTGTTTGTATCGTTTGCCAGTATGTTATGTACTATTCTTTATTTGACTATAAATTATTGAAACAAAATTATGCAAATTTTAACCGTAACTTTTTGCGATATTTTCGACAACTTCATTTTCTGATTTCCAGCAAATACAATAAGTCACACGACGGTTTAGTTCCCTTTACTGTGTGTGTGTGTGTGTGTGTGTGTGTGTGGGGGGGGGGGGGGGGGGGGGGACTATCACGCAGAAATGTCTGATGAAAGACTGATAAGATGAGTCCTTTGATCAAACACACACACACACACACACACACACACACACACACCAGACCACCCAATAGTATTTCTGTTGTTTCTCAAAAATTGTGGACATGAGCTCATCCGGTTGAAGGTCGTTATTACGGAGAAATGTTTCTGATTCTGGAACCAGCAGGCTGCGGTTAATGGCTGTAAACAAGGTGTAAGGTTGTGTTTTTTTAAATTCTGTTTATTTGTGATATCACATCTGGAAATACTAGAAACATTAGAGACTTAAAAAAATAAAGTGAAACCCAACGGATGCGCATTAAAAGGTTTGAGTGTGTATGCGTTGATTTTACTGAGATGTAAGTGCAGGTAATGAAAGTAATGGAAGCCTCTCTCTCTCTCTCTCTCTCTCTCTCTCTCCCCCCCCCCCCCCCCCCCCCAGGCTGACCTGAAGGAGCGGTACTCCGTCAACGAGCTGCTGGCCGACCTGGCCGGCTGCCGGGCGACGCGCGTGCTGCTGTTTGTGGACCAGAGCTACAGCGGCGTTCTGTCCAAGAGGCTGCGAGGGTCCCAGAAACACCTCAACGTGGTTCTGATCCAGAGCCAGGCCCGGCAGAGCCACGCCCACCAGCGGCTGAACCCCGGCTGGGAGGAGAGCAGCTGGTCCTACATCAGCCCCGCCAGCTGCCTGCTGGACCACCTGGGAAAAGTAATCCCATCACATCTAAAGGTTTCTTCTATTTCATATTGTTTTCTCCTTCTAAATCATCCCCCCCCCCCCCCCTGTGATGTCATCAGGGCACCGGGATGTCCCGCCTCCTGGAGCCGTGGGCCGGCCTCCTCAACGTGACGCTGGCCGGCGCCCCCTGCAACGCCACGCCGCCGCTGACGGACAGCGAGATGCGGCGAGAGTACCAGGGCTGCCAGAACCTGCCCACCGCGCTCTGGCACCGGAAACACCGGAGGACCAACTGAGAGAGAGAGAGAGAGAGAGAGAGAGAGAGAGAGAGAGAGAGAGAGAGAGAACGACTGGGAGTGGGAAACTAATTAATTATGGACACACACACACACACACACTCAGAAGACAATACATGCGTGTTTGCATTACACACACAACTTAGGACTTTAGTCGCCGTGTGCTTGGTGGACGCCGGTGTGTGTGTCTATCCTAACTCAGACAGTAACCACGGCAATGACAGCTCATCCCAACTGGAGTGTCCTGAATGTGAACCATGTGTGTGTGTGTGTGTGTGTGTGTGTGTGTTTGTGAGTTCAGCCAGAGGACAACCACTCTGAGACCATTGCTAGCTTACGCTGGGTTGTGTGTGCGTGTGTGTGTGTGTGTTTGTGCGTGCGTGTGTGTGTGTGTGCATGTGTGTGTGTGTGTGTGTGTGCGTCAGCGTCACAGCTCACTTAAACATTTCAGAGCCAATCAACTTTCTCTCTGTTTTATCTTTACAACTGTTTCTCGTCTTTCATTTCTCTCCCTCCTCTCTTCCTCTCCTGATATCCTCCTCTAACTTCCTCTCTCCTTTATTTCCTCCTTCCCTCCATCTCATTTTCTTCTTATCTCCCTCGTCCATCTTTAATTTCTCCCTGTGTTTCTTTTGGTTTTGTTTTCTGTGTTCGTCTTCTTATCATTAAAGTAAGTTCAGTGCACCAGAAACGTGAATGAAAATGCGTCCGACAGAAATCTTAACTCAAAGGCCACTTGCTGTCTTTTACCTGCATCGCTCAGTTAAAAGCTCCTGTGTTTGATTTATTTATTATCTTGTGTGTCCAAGATCAAGATTAAACTTCCACACAGTATTTTTTGGAGAGTAGGGTCGACGAATCATCTCCAATCATCATATTCCAGCATGTTCTCACTCTTCTGATAACACAGCGAGGTCAGGCAACCTTTAGCCTCCGTATAAAAAAACACCCGTTATTACATCTGGCGAGTGTGAGATAATCCTCTTCGGGTCAAACAAACACAGGACTTTCACCCAGGAGAACGCTGTCAGAGTCCTATGTTGACAATGTGGTCTCGTTACTCATTCGTAGTTAAGTTAACATCAACCACGGTCTTATCTTAACCCCGACTAAGTTGTTTTATTGCCTACACTCCTATAAAGAAACTGTGGATTTAACAAGTGTGTATTGACGCACACTCGTCTCACAACTGACGGCGGTCGGGTACGTAGACGTCACAGTCGGAGGCGTAGGGCCACTGACCGATCTGTATTTGACTAGTTGGGAGTGAGAATGTGTTTAATGTTTATCAAGCAGAACTACGACCAATAAAATAAGTTCCTAAAGTCAACATGCGGGTCATCGAAACTGTGTCCCATCGTAGTTCAGTTCTTTAAAATAGAAGATCCTGATGTGAGCCGGGACATAAACGGCGCTCTCATTGCGAGCGGCTTGAACAAACGTCCACGTGCTGTCAATTTATTTTGCAGAGGACAGTTGAGGATAAGGATGTTTATCGTCGTCGTAAAAAGATACGACGACGATGCAACAAAGTTGCTACTCAGAAAGATTTCAATAAGAAAACCTGCAAACCAAAACCTACAGGAATAAAATAGAAGATGTCAAAAAAAAGTGTCTGACGTGCCGAAGTGTATTTTGAAGAATTTAGGAGATGGCGAACTTTTTTTAGTGCGTCTTAACCGGAGGAAGACGGAGATAGAGAGAGAGAGAGAGAGAGAGAGAGAGAGAGAGACGGCCATGAAACGAGAGACAGAAACTGGTTGGCGGTGATCATGATTAAGATATGAAGCACTGAGACTGCCCTCACTGCTACACAGACTGGCTTTGGCATTTTAATGAGGGCACAACTTGCAAGTGTGTGTGTGTGTGTGTGTGTGTGTGTGTGTGTGCTCAATCGCATAGACAGGCATCACATGAAACATGCACATGATCTAATATTAACCCATCCCCACACTAACAACGTCCGTGTCGTCCTCTACGTGCGGTGGTACTTTGTGATGTGTGTGTCTTGTACATTACATCCTGTCCTTCCTCCACCTGAGTAACCATATATATATATATATATATATATATATATATACCACGGCCGGCTCTACATCCCAGTCCCTCCCTGCTGTGTTTTTGTACTGGTGTCTGTCGCTGTACCGATCTGTTTTACATTTAGGGTGGGAGTTGAGAACACAACTTTCCAATTGCGTGGGACATTTGGACCGAAAGCGCGTCCAGCAGGTTGAAATGTGCATATTCACAGTTGGTGTAATGACCTGTACAGAGTATGAGATGTAATTTAGCAGAAATGTATTAAAGTTGCATGCAGCAAATCACAACATTTAGTCAATAAAGTACGTTTAGAAACCAGTGAAGTACATGAGATTTATTTGGTGGCGTTTCTGTGGAAATCATACGGGTATTACCCTTTCCTGTTTAGCTTCACCGCCCAGCTACTAAGATGTGAACTGCTGCCGTCTGACTCTGGCCGCAACCTGAAAAGTGAAGAGAAAAAAAACGCATTCTCTCTCCTGACCAGCTGGGAACGACTCCTCTGGTTGTATAGAAGTCTATGCTTCATGTGTTAAAGCTGCATTCTCTCTCCTGACCACCAGGGGGTGACTCCTCTGGTTGTATAGAAGTCTATGGTCTATGCTTCATGTGTTAAAGCTGCATTCTCTCGCCTGACCAACAGGGAACGACTCCTCTGGTTGTATAGAAGTATATGCTTCATGTGTTAAAGCTTCATTCTCTCTCCTGACCACCAGGGGGTGACTCCTCTGGTTGTATAGAAGTATATGCTTCATGTGTTAAAGCTGCATTCTCTCTCCTGACCACCAGGGGGCGACTCCTCTGGTTGTATAGAAGTATATGCTTCATGTGTTAAAGCTGCATTCTCTCTCCTGACCACCAGGGGGCGACTCCTCTGGTTGTATAGAAGTCTATACTTCATGTGTTAAAGCTGCATTCTCTCTCCTGACCACCAGGGGGCGACTCCTCTGGTTGTATAGAAGTCTATATAAATGACTCTACTTCTCTCTTGATGTATTCCCTCAGTAAACATTGTAAACATGAGTTTATGTCTCAATCTCTAGTTTCAAGTCTTCTTCAATACAGCATGATGTTCATTTAGTAAATTATGGTCATTTAGAGTCAAACAGACCATAAATCACACTATGCTTTAGGGCGGGGCTACAAGGTGATTGACAGGTTGTTACCATGGCGTTGTTCGATCTGATAATTGTCCGTGTTTCCGTTTTACAACTTAAACCCTTTCACAGTGGGTTTACGTTGATGGAGACTCTAACCAGCCGTGGAGCAGCAAAGTCGGGGGATTGTCGGGGTTGTATAGAAGTATAGGAGGAGGTATTTCAGGTGTCCAAGGTTCCAGATTCAGAAGTCCTTCATTTCCAATTTTCCGACCTCTTACAAGAAAAAGATCAGTCACTCAAAGTCGGGGTTCTGTGAAGCTGGGGCAAATCCATCAATCCAGACAGCAGTTTGAAGAACAATGGAAGAGCATATTTTTTCAAACCATCAACTAAAAGGCAATATAATGTATATTTGTCTGTATTTAATTCAAATAAAACATACTTTCATATATTAAAACCTGTTCTGGATGTTAATTGCTGTCAAAAGAGGTTACGGTTTCCTATAACCTGCAGTCCAACAATCCTTTGTGCGACCAAACTATTTTTACAGTTTTCATTGTTTCATTGGAAAAACGTTTGGGTGGGGATCTCTAAAATTACAAGACAATTATGTATCACTTGAAATTGTCACTAAAATGTCTTTTTTAAAAGCTTACTAATGCTCAGCAGTTTTCATTATTCAATGTGCAAAAAAAACAAACAATTTAATCACAAATATGAAAAGTGCACGAGAGACGAATTTCCGGCATAAATGACCGAGGCAGAAGAGCCGCTAGGTGGCAGGAAGCGAGGCCGTCTTCACGTGTTTGTGGACCTAAAAGGACCTTTGGAATAAAAAAGAAGGTAGAGAGAAGGTATCCAGCGCCTTTTTGTGAGATCCTGGATTAAACATTGCATAAAACAGACATAAAATTGCTTCGTGCATGTCTGAAAGGAGGAAGTCCGGATGCAGAGCCCCGAAATATCATTTCCCGGAGAAACGCCGGGACACAGTTGTGGTTTCAGAGGCTTTTATTGGTAACGACACTCAGTCCCCATCTGTCTTCCTCTCTCTGGCCCTCAGGCTGCTGATATAGATTTACTCTAAACAGTGACCTTTGACCCCGGCGCTCTCAGCCCATCCAGGATGTTTTCGCCAAAACAATCTCAGTAACATAATCTTCACAAGCGCCTCGCCATTTAGTAGGGGGGTGTAGCAGTAGCGTGTAGCATGCCGTGAACTTACATTTACGTTGAGATCGGTCGACCAATGACAGTTCTCTCTACAGTCAGAGCTTGCGCAAGAAGGTGGAACGTGAGGGAGATACCATTTCCAAAACTTGTAAGGGGTAATAACTATTTTCCCCGACGTAGCAAAATCCCGGACGTTTTTGGAATCCCTGCCGGACGCTTTTTTTAGGTCTCGAAAAGAGGACATGTCCGGGAAAAAGAGGACATCTGGTCACCCTACATTTAGTCGGCTCTTTAGCATCGCAGCTGTGGTTGGTAGCTAGCTAACGTTACGGTGTTTACTGGTTGTTAGCTGCTGTTTTTCTGCAGCTTCAGTTTGAGTTTCCTTTTTTTTTACCAGAACAAACGTAACGCTGCGTGAAACAGCTCGCGCCTCCCTTTACTCGTGTTTTTGCAGGCTGGAGATTCAACCGGCGCCACCAACAGGAAGAAAAAGGGATCGCAGATGTAGAGGCCCATTGATGCTCCGACCAAGAGTCAATGGACCTCGTGCATACGAGCGATTTTGGGGCGATTTTTTTAATCATATTTTGAATTTCCTCTTACGAAGTACGAATGTTGATATTATTGTGTTTGAATAATATAATTCTAAATGTATTCATATAGCCTAAAAACACCCATTAATGTATTGACGCTATTGTTATATCACCACAAAATCAATATGACCATCTGATATTATTTGACCCTGACTGTGTCCACCGTATGAAAACAAGTAAGAGAAAGTTAAAAAACAAATAAAAATAAAAGTTCGTGCTCAGTTCAGCGTCAAGTGCCTGGAGTCTGATTGTTGGTCTGATTGTTGGTCTGCGTTTCTGTCTGTGTCGTGTCTTTCCTGCTGTTTGGTCCACATGGCTGCGTACAGACCTCCCCGGACCAGCAGCTCCTCGTGTCTGAAGAAAAGGGAACGAGAAAGAAACTAAATCATCAAAGCGGGTCGGTAAGACACACATTTTCAATGTGGATACAGACACTTGAGTCAGAGGAGTGACTCCACCATACCGACCTCTCATCCAGCTGATAAAGTGACAGCTTCTTAAAAGTTGTGTGTTTATCATTTTTTTTGTCCAGATTACGTTTAAAAAAATTAAATAGCAACTGACAGCAAATAACCCGACTTGGATATAAAACAATTCAGACTTTTCCTACTGAATGCAAATTTAAGAGAAGAAGAATAATGCCTCCTAAAAATAAAGTTCCTATTTAACAAATGTACATTAGTTAATACAATTTGTAGGAGATGTTACGCCGTCTGCTGCATGCTTTTTTTGTGCGTATTATCTAACGAGCTTTCTTGAGCAGCAGAGACGGTGGTCACTCGTAATGTCTTGTGACACCAGAGCTGCTTTAAAAACAAAGTTGAGCGCTATGAAATCCTCCTGCAGACTTCGACCAACTTTACTATGAATTAGTAAAAACCACAAGTGTGTCACTGTCTGGACTGCCAGACGGAGAGAGAGAGAGAGAGAGAGAGAGAGAGAGAGGGAGGGAGAGGGTCAGACATGAGGATACAGACAAAGTGAGTGGAAATAGATGGAGAAAGAGTGAGTACAGGTCAATGCAGAGGGAGAGAAATGAAGAGAAACATGGACAGAGAGAGTGAAGGCGGAGGTCAAGAGGTCAACGAAAGAAAGAAGAAGAGGAAAAAGAGAAAAGAACAAATACGATGCTAAGGCTTATCTTATCTTAAGAGTCCACTGATAGATAAAGCATTGCTGTCCAACACTATAGGCAAAAAAAGATGCAAAACGGATGCAGCAGAACCAGAGGTATCGCACATTACCCACAATGCAAAGAGGCACAAAAGCCACCTCTGGAGGAGCGAGGTCTGGGTGGATTAACGGGTTAAACAAACACAAGACTTTCTTCCGGGAGGCCGCTGTTCGTGTCCCGTGTGAAACCAACTCGTTTTAAGCCAAACCAAGTAAAAGAAACAACAAATCAAGTAAAAGTAACAACAAACCAAGTAAAACAAACAACAAACCAAGTAAAAGAATCAACAAATCAAGTAAAAGTAACAACAAACCAAGTAAAACAAACAACAAACCAAGTAAAAGAATCAACAAATCAAGTAAAAGTAACAACAAACCAAGTAAAACAAACAACAAATCAAGTAAAAGAATCAACAAACCAAGTAAAAGTAACAACAAACCAAGTAAACGAAACAACAAACCAAGAAAAACAAACAACAAACCAAGTAAACGAAACAACAAACCAAGAAAAACAAACAACAAACCAAGTAAAACAAACAACAAACCAAGTAAAAGTAACAACAAACCAAGTAAAAGTAACAACAAACCAAGTAAAAGAAACAACAAACCAAGTAAAAGTAACAACAAACCAAGAAAAACAAACAACAAACCAAGTAAAACAAACAACAAACCAAGTAAAAGAAACAACAAACCAAGTAAAAGAAACAACAAACCAAGTAAAAGAAACAACAAACCAAGTAAAAGTAACAACAAACCAAGAAAAACAAACAACAAACCAAGTAAAACAAACAACAAATCAAGAAAAACAAACAACAAACCAAGAAAAACAAACAACAAACCAAGTAAAACAAACAACAAACCAAGTAAAACAAACAACAAACCAAGTAAAACAAACAACAAACCAAGTAAAAGTAACAACAAACCAAGAAAAACAAACAACAAACCAAGTAAAACAAACAACAAATCAAGAAAAACAAACAACAAACCAAGAAAAACAAACAACAAACCAAGTAAAACAAACAACAAACCAAGTAAAAGAAACAACAAACCAAGTAAAAGTAACAACAAACCAAGAAAAACAAACAACAAACCAAGAAAAACAAACAACAAACCAAGTAAAACAAACAACAAACCAAGTAAAAGTAACAACAAACCAAGAAAAACAAACAACAAACCAAGAAAAACAAACAACAAACCAAGTAAAACAAACAACAAACCAAGTAAAACAAACAACAAACCAAGTAAAACAAACAACAAACCAAGAAAAACAAACAACAAACCAAGTAAAACAAACAACAAACCAAGTAAAACAAACAACAAATCAAGTAAAACAAACAACAAACCAAGTCATTTTGTTTCAGTTTTCATTCTCAACGTTAACCTCGTGTTTAAAACTGCAACCGTTTCCCATCACGCGCCTCCCACAGTCATGTGTGTCGTTTTGGGAGTCGACCTATTATGTTCTGGGGTTCAGGTATGAGGACGTGTTGCTAATTGCTAATCGATTTAGTGTCTCATAATTATGAGACACTAAATCGAAATTATGAGATTGGCGAGAAACGAGCTTCCATACTTTTCACACTTTTTTACGTTAACGTGCTAAAACGGAACTACTATGATATAATATGACACATATTATATTATATTATTATAAAACCTATGTTCAGAGTAACTGTTTGCCTGGCGAACAGGTAAGAGTCACCGTTTGGAGCTCAGTATTTTGTCCAACAACAGACGGAGGGAGGCGATCAAAACGCACAAAAGCAGGAAGGAGACGGAACCGAAGCGGAACCGAAAGTCGAGAGCCGATAACCGAGGAGGAGGAGAGCCGTTGTTCGCGCCGTTGCATTCACACGTAAACAAGCGCTTTCAGAATTAGCCGTCTTAGCCCTCGAATAAGAATTTGAAGCCCGGGGACGGGATGAGGCCTCTTCCTGTCTCTCCGAGTCGCCATCCGCTCCCACACTTTGTGGCACGACTTGTGTGCACTTCGGCCACCGGAGGCCGAACGGGGGCCGTCTCGTGTTCACACATCACAGCGCCGATCAAAAGATGAATGCTTTTTTACCTGCAGGGGCAAACAAAGTCCCGGCAGGTGTTTACCCTCCACCCTCCACCTCCCACTCATCCCATCAGGGGCGCGTGTCAATACCTGTATCGATTATTAGGCTCAAAACACTCATACGTATCTGAATTTACATATTAGAGAGTGAGACATGGCACCTCTTTCACGTATTGCTTCTGTGTGTGTGTGTGTGTGTGTGTGTGTGTGTGTGTGTGTGTGTGTGTGTGTGTGTGACACACCTGAATGATTGTGTGTGTCCTAAGTGCTTCCAAATTTGTTATCTGTAGATCAAAAGCTCAGAGTGTGTTTTTTTGTGTGTGTGACCCTTAAACCTCTCTGGTGTCTCTCTCAGCCCCAGAGGCTGATGGACAACATAAGACACACACACACACACACACACACACACACACACACACACACACACGCGATGGAGCTGCCACTTAACTGCCGATGCATACAGTCCTTTGATATAGGAGCTGGTAATGAAGACTTCCTTTCTCACACAGCGAGGACACACACACACACACACACATACACACACACACACACACACACACACACACACACACACACACACACACACACACACACATCAGTGGCTGTTCAAAATGTCCCGAAGACGTCCCCAAAAACCCAACCGTACCTTCCGCTCTCTGCTATCTGCCCGTTGTGAACCACCAGGATCTGGTTCGCTCCGACGATGGTGGACAACCTGCAACACACACACACACACACACACACACACACACACACACACACACACACACACACACACACACATTATTCCTCTTTTTAAATTCCTCACATTATTATTGTTCGCCACCTTCTTGTTTTAAGGGGCATCAACAATGGTCTCCTGTGTGAAAGTCCTGTGTGTCTTTAAACTTCACGATTTCATGAATTGTGTGTTTTCAACGAATTACAGCAAAGTATCCCGTTGCGATTTTTCGTGCATTTCTTTCGTGCATTTCCGCTTATTTTCATGTTCTCGTTTTCCAGAACCAAAACTACTCGGTAAGGTGAAGGAAAAGATCGTCGTGGGTTCAAATCAGGTGGATAACACACAAAATAGTTTATCGGAGTATCTACGAATTACGGTATTAATTGCGATATTAAAGACGTTTTTTTTAATGGCCAGCGCTACAAACACAAAATACTCTTTTAAGACGTGCGTGAAAGCTGTGTGGCGTCTTCACAACGAGCGGAAAAGGAAGCTAACGGAGGTCAAGAGGTCGAGAGGGAAGGAGCAGAAGACGAGGAAACAGAGACACATGCTTGCTGCTGAAAGAGAGTCGTAGATGTTTAATATGTTCAGCTGTCTTGTCAAAGTAAAACACGTACAGTCATTCCTGAGTAATCACAAACCGACACACACACACACACACACACAGAGCTGAGTATGTTACTCTGGGTTGGAGAACTCCGTATGAACCTGTCTGTAAATTATTAAAGTTAATATTTATGACCAGAGAGTCTGATTAAAGACTCTCAGCTCCAGACTCGACTTTGTGTTGCGACCTAAAGTCCGTGGTTGTGTAATTGTGGGACTCTAAAGGGTTAAAACATTGTTTTTATGCGCTGGTAAATTTCTTGATTTTGGGATATTTTGCTTCCATAACATGTCATCTTTCAGACTAGTGGAAAGAAAACATCCAGGTGTTTATTTTATTATTTTGTCTGTTTGCGTCTGTAGATTTCTCCTAAATTTACTAAAAGTCACCATTACATAATGCCTCATTTGGATATTTAAACATGAAGTTTTAGAAAACTTGTAATACAATAAATCCTAATCTTAATGTGAGTGATGAAGTGGTGAAGTTTCATGGTGATATCTATGAGTTCCTGTGTTGACCCTCTTCACCTGTAGAGTCTTCATCATGCTGTAATGTAACTAAACTTCTCTTTAAAGGACGTTTTCTCTCCATGAGTTTGTTCTCAGACTCTGATCAGATCGGAGCAGGACAACACTAAATAAAAATGCTTCTGCAAAGCGTAAGAATTCATGCCTCTCCAAACGGCTGAGTGTCACTTTAAGCTCCAGCGGAGCCACCACTCTGCTTCCGTCTCATCGCGGCTATCTTTGGACGTCCACACCTTCAATATTTGATAGAAAACCTCGGTCAAAGGTAGAAATACCTCTCCCCGGAGACTGCAGACGTCAAAGAAGCAGTGTACGCTACAGTCCCTGCCCTGTTTTTAAGGTTATGCTCAACTTTATACTCCTCCTCCTCCTCCTCCTCCTCCTCCTCCTGGGATCCAGCGAGGGATGAAGATCACTTCAACTCGTGGTATCCATCTTTCTAGGCCGGACGTGAATGTCCATGACACAAATCTATCAGCTACATAATACCAGGGAAGTACTCAACAGGAAGTGAAGACAATGTTTTTCACCATCTTGGTATATATATTATTTTGTACTTGTCATCGCCGGAAAGGAGCAATCTTATGATCTGATTTGCATTCAGATGTACCGTAAAAGTCGGGTTACAAGCCGCTCCTACCTCCGGTCAGTGTCCCCGCTGTAGCAAGCTAGGAGCAGTGCTAGCTAGCGCTGCTGCTAGCGCTGCTGCTAGCTCCCCGCTGCTGCTGCTGCTACTGCCCGCGTCCCCTCTGCCCAAGTCGGGTGTCGAGTCTGGTCCCGTTACCTTCGGTGGTTTTTCGGGGAGCTAGCGGACGTTAGCGGAGAGCTAGCGGACGTTAGCGGAGAGCTAGCGGAAGTTAGCGGTGAAGTAACGGAGCGCTAGCAGGAGCCCCAGAAACAGCGGGGAGCTAACGGGGACACTGACTGAAGGTAGTAGCGGCTCGTAACCCGACTTTTACGGTACCCGTTTCAGGACCCGGTGTTCGATAACAAAGGCTACTGGGACACGTCAATTACCATTATAACCACCAACCCAGTGACTGTACTGGTGAGGTTCAGCTTCCACCAACATTCGAGGGCCTAAGGTCGAGATAAGTATCCAACCATTTGTCCTCAAATGAATATCTCCTAACATAACCATTATAAACTACAGCTCTATGCTGTGATGTATGAATCCTCCATATATCACATTAAGGTTGTTCAACAACCATTTTATCATCACAGGAATAAATGATACAATTGAAAAAAAAACATTATGATTGGGCTAAAAATGAAGTGTGTTTACCCAAGTCAACGTAGCTTAACCACGGAAAACACGTCACAAACAACCCGAACGTAACTTCCTAAATAACTCAACATTTTTGGGACACTGACGCCGGTCTCCAAAAGTAGTTGTTCTCACTTTATTCGACGTCACTTATTAGTATTAGTTTACGTCACAGTCAGTACAGACGAGAAGACGTATCGACACGTCAAAAGCATGAATGGCGTCGACGTTCCCGGCTAAATGACACATTTTCGTGTCATTTATACATCTAGGAAGGTAGCGCCGTAGTAGCACTTTAGTAGCACTTAAATAGCACTTACGGATAGCACTTTGTAGTTTAACTTTATTGAAGAAATTGTACTTTCTTGATTCTTTCTTGAATTGCACTTATTGTAAGTCGCTTTGGATAAAAGCGTCAGCTAAATTAAATGTAATGTAATCTATATTAGGTTTTTCCTACTAAGACAAGTCAAAATGTCTGCTGTTAAAAATAACTTTAATACAAATGCTGTTGTAGCGCAAAGTTAAGTTAATAAAAAAAACTCGAAACAGGATATCCAGCATCGTTTTGCTTAAAAAAACACTCCGGTTATTGTATTCGAGACTCGTTATTTGCATTTCTTAAGAAAAATGAGTTTTTGGGGGAGAGTGCAGGAATCAATCAAAGTCAAATAATGTACGGTATTAGGAAAAGGAAACATTTATTAAAACAACAAAACCATATTTTGTACTCATTGAAGTGTTACCACCCATACTTATGACCATGAAGAAATTCGCTCCATCCAATAACTGAAGCTGATTAAAGAGAAGTTCCAGCTCAGCGTCTAGTTGTGTTTTCATTTAATTTTAAGGCCCGACTGACACAGCCAATAAAGATCCCTGATCCTGAGAGCAGACTCCATCTGCTGCTGACTGATAAAGAAGCCGGAGGATCCACTTACTCAACGACTTGCAGGTCAGCGTGAGATCACGATGAGCTCCAGACAATGCATTTAAAAACAAGGAGATGATTAATAAAAACATTTCAGACAGCTCAGCTGGTGTCACTTCTAGTCACAGGTGAGTGTTTTATTATTATTATTATTATTGTTGTGATACAAAGAGGCCTTCCATATTGCTTAATATTTTAAATATATTTCAATATTTCATTAAGTTCAGCCGTAAACCAGCTTCCCAATGACATGCGCAACATTTATTGAGGTATTAAGTATTATTTATTTAAATTGAATACAAGCAAACTTCTAACTGTTTTGCAACTGATTAACTAAATTATCGATGTGTTTTTAGTCGATTTAGAGCTGTGACAAATACAATTTTTTATGTATTTTTTATGACTGTTTCCAAAAGCCACGAAGGTCAACATGAACACAATGGAAATCTGTTTCACAAAATGTTTTTTTTTGGTATGTTTTCCCATTTGTTGTGGCAAATAAAAATACTTTGAACTCTTCGCTTTTTTGACCCAATTCAACCAACATTCTTCTTCTACAAAAGAAAGCATGTTTTAATAATGTTAATGAACAAAAGATAACCCCGTGTACTGGAACACAGAGCCAGGAATCAGCACCACGAGTGTCGGGGGCCTTTCAAGTCTTTTTCAATCTCACTCAGACTGATGAATAACCCGACATCTGTTTCTTTTACTTTTGTCGACATGTCATCGCGCGTCATCTCATATCCTCCAATCAGCTTTTCCCTTAATCTCTCCATCCCTCCTTTTGTGTCCGCTCTAATCCCGTTTTCCTTTCACCCCTTCCATCACCTGTCCTTTTCCTTTCATCTCTTACTCACATTTGATTTGTTTTCTTTTCAGTTATAGGTCCCGTATTACAGCTTTAATCACCTTGCAACAGACCGCTGTCATTTCCACGGTTTGTGCTCTCGGGGGTCAAAAGAACCTCGCTGGTCCACAGATGGCCGGTAGATGTTTTATGTATATTTACGGTGCGTTTCTGTTCAGTTAAAAAAGTTGGTAATTAATAGTATTCATGATCCCCAGAGGACGCATCCCACTGACTTTACTGATCTGCTAACTTGTCCTCTAGCGCCCCCATGAGGCTGACATTTGTGGTTTTTCTTTTAGCGAAATGTCTCAACAACCATTGGATGGATTTCCCTACAATTTGGTACAACTCATGTTCCCCTGAGGATGAATTGTAATGACTTTAGGCGACACCTTTCCATATTAGCAATTAGCAAATGCTAACATGCTAAATGAATGGTCTGCTCAGTATGATAAAGATCACCTGCTCAACACCATCACGTTATTATTGTCACTGTCAGAACTATCTAATAACACGCAGCATCCGGTGGCTCTGAGGTTTCCCAGTGATCGGACACACACAGCTGGGTGGTGACGTCACCTGTGTGCGACCACGATAGTCGTCCTGTTGGTGCAGATCTGGGCCAGTGAGGCCTGGATGTTCCTCTCAGTCTGGGTGTCCAGTGAAGACGTGGCCTGGTGGAACCAACACAGTATATAAGTGTAAGAACGTCTTATGTACATCGTCTGTGGTTGCAACATGCTAAACTACCTCAAGACAGACAATGAAAGAACTAAAAAGGTATCAAGAACCTTAGAAGTTCTCAAGATATTTCTGGATTTGCATGTGGGGTATTGCCTTTTGTCCTGTTGTTAATACCCTTTCTTAACTGCTCATGTTTGTACAAACTACACAGGAAAGTGTGTCTGCAACGACTTCCCCTTCTTTTTTTGGTCTCAGTCGACTAAGGTTTCTTTTGTCGGTTTTTCATCTTTTATGCCGAAAGACGTCTTTCCAAACATTCCACATTTCCGGAATACACACAATTTACAGTGTTGCTTTTTATGTGATTTTTTTTGCGGCGAGAGTTTTACACCTGTCACTTTAAATCTTCTCATAGATTAGTACGGCGGTTCTCAAATGGGGGTACGTGAAGGCACGTGAGATAAAAAATAATAATAATGATATATTTAAAATTAGCGTCCATTCAAAAATCCTTGAAAAATTGTTATTTAATAAATATTCAATAACATATAAGTGTAAGTACATGAACTGGATTTTAAATTCAGTAGGCTATTCAATTTTTTTCAACCAAAAATGCTTTGCGCTGGTTAGGGGGGACTTGATTAGTCAACAAAGTGTTAATCGATGAAACATTTCTTCGGGCCGAGGACAGCTGGAGTGGGAGTAATGCCACTAGTGTGCGAGCTGCGTGAAGAAGAAGTGTTAAAAATGCTTTAACACCTCGTCCAGCAGGATGATCCCAGGATCCTTCAGGATGGTTCGAGCGATCGCCACTCTCTGCTTCTCCCCGCCGCTGAGCTTCAGACCTCGCTCTCCCACCTGCGTGTCATAACCTGATTGGACAAAACCCCGTTGTCTTCATCGTCAGCATCATCATCATTATTCACTTTCTACATCGAGACTTTCAAGATTCAACCTGTCACAGGTCTGCTTCAGCCAATATCGAAGTCAAATAACAAAAGCAGTTTTGTCAGGATATCACCAACACACACACACACACACACACAGACACACACTCCGGCCTGACCCTGAGGTAGCTCCAGTATCCTGCCGTGTATGTCGGCGGCCGCGGCGGCTCTCTCCACCTCCCGGTCGCTGGCCGTCACTCGGCTGTAGCGGATGTTGTTGCCGATGGTGTCGTTGAAGAGCACCGTGTCCTGGGGAACCACGCCGATGTGCGACCTCAGCGAGGACTGACGCACCTCGGGACACAGGAAGGGACAGTGAGCGTTGAAAGCCGACCCTTTAAGCATCGAGCCTTTATTTCATGTCCGCTACATGGACCGCGTGGAATCTTCAAATCTGCGGGTCATGATACGAATATGTCATATGTTTGCGTTGAACTAGGTTACACTCTCTCGCATACGTCTGTATAAATGTTGCATGGCTTAATTCATCCTACACTATATAATGCATGCTGCCCCGGGTCACAGACGGCACACGTCCTGAACCAGTTTCTGTCCCCGTCTCCCCGTCTCTCCCCGAGGATTCCGCTTGTCAGACTTCACCCACTCACCTTCTCTTTGCTTCCCCACATCGGATTTCAGTTGCACTGCCCATGTCCTTGCTTATTGTTTAATCATGCACACACTGGAGCATGAGGACTAAACCTACGCCGATATATCAAATATGTCCATGTAGAGTATTCTAGCACACAGTGCAACCGTGTAAGTAGTAGAGATGCACAGTTGCTGGTCATTGACCCTGCTTGACATCAAGTTGACAACTGTGTGACATCCAGGCGGCAACCTCCGTTTCTGCCGAAGTGAAACCGATGCGGAAGTGTCTTAAAACCTGCATTCTCTCTCCTGACCACCAGGAGGCGGCTCCTCCGGTTGTATAGAAGTCTATGCTTCATGTCTTAAAACCTGCATTCTCTCTCCTGACCACCAGGAGGCGGCTCCTCCGGATGTATAGAAGTATATGCTTCATGTCTTAAAGCTGCATTCTCTCTCCTGACCACCAGGGGGCGACTCCTCTGGTTGTATAGAAGTCTATGCTTCATGTGTTAAAGCTGCATTCTCTCTCCTGACCACCAGGGGGTGACTCCTCTGGTTGTATAGAAGTCTATGCTTCATGTGTTAAAGCTGCATTCTCTCTCCTGACCACCATGGGGTGACTCCTCTGGTTGTATAGAAGTCTATGCTTCATGTGTTAAAGCTGCATTCTCTCTCCTGACCACCAGGGGTGACTCCTCTGGTTGTATAGAAGTCTATGCTTCATGTGTTAAAGCTGCATTCGCTCAGCTGGCCACCAGGGGGTGACTCCTCTGGTTGTATAGAAGTCTATAGAGTCAGTTGAGTTTATGGTCTCAAACTCTAGTTTCAAGTCTTCTTCAATACAGCATGATGTTCATTTAGTAAATTATGCTCCTTTTAAATTCAAACAGACCATAAAGCAGGGGACGCTTTAGGGCGGGCTGACTGTGATTGACAGGTCGTTGCCGATAGCATTCACTTGTTTATATCACACACCCAAAGGCCAACTTTTATCACTTGCATGGAAGAACATTTAACTTATTTGAAATATTTAAAACAAATATATAGTGAAATCTGGAGCAACTGAATAAAATAATGTGCAACGCACGACTCTTTTCTGTTTTCTTGCTACTTTCAGACAGATTTTGAACATGATTTCCCGTCCTGACACATGGATCGTTCCACAGATGAAAACACAGTGACATCTCCACACTGTGAAGAGCAGATGGTCCAGACTGGAAGGGTCCAGCTTGGTCCCATCAGCTCGGTTCCAACATTTAAGAAGAAGCTTCTCATCATTTCATAAATCTGGCTCTTGATCTCTCTAGAAATAATTTCCGGTTTTCGATGACTCTCTGGCCAGAGTGCAGTACTTCCTGTTGAAAGCTTTGCTCTGTAGACTCAACAATACAAATTCCATTTCCTGCACCAGCTCTCCTGCTTGGCTGGTAATCACTCACTTTCCCTTAATTTGATTGTTGCCGTTTACTTCTTGGTATTTATTCCACTGAAGAACAACACAGCATCTGTTTCTGTTCCAGGCGGGCGGACAGAGATCCAACACCCAACCTCAGAAAGAGAGAAACGACAGATGGAGAAGGGAAAGGAAAGAAAGAGAAAAAACGTTTTATGTTTTTCATTGAGACGTCAACAGTGGAACACAAGACAAAATATCAGAGTGAGGCAGCTGTCCTCACACAACCCAATAATGACTACATCTGTGAGATCAAGCAGCATTTAACATCTTTCTTCACCAATACTGTTTTTGCCAAAATACCCAACCTCCTTTCTGGACGCAAATATAAAGATGCGATATAGTAGATGGCTGGATGGATAAAAAAAATACTTAGTTCAAGATCTGGCCAGATATTTAGTCTTCAACATCCAGCGTCCAGTCTGTGCTCAGTCCAACATTGAGTACTGCGTTCACGTTTAAAGAAAGGCATGAATGACAGAAATTGACGACACATATTAGTTAAAGGACTCCAGGGAATCACTACATCCGGGCCAAGAAATAGTCCGGCCCTTATACCCCTGGTAGGACGTTTCTTAGTGAGCTCTGAGGAGCCACTATGCTCCAACAGCAGCGTTCAAACAGCGGCTGAACCCTCAGGTCACCACACCTTTCGGAAGTTGAGATTGGGGATCTGTGGATCCTTGCTGCAACATCTGTAAACATTTCTGGACCCAAGATGGTAGTCGGCAGATGTTGTGACCTCGGGACAGCCAGGATAGCAGCGTCCCCTTGATTCCAGTCTTTGCGCTAAGCAAACCGAACAACATGTCAGACTATGTCTGTCCGTCCTGCTCTAACCCTGCAACAATTCTGCTCAAAGTTATTGATGAAACTTTCTCCAATTGCTTTAATATGCACGCTGCGCGGCCGACAGACAGGAAGGTGTGTCACGTCGATGAGCAGTGATTGCCAAAATAGGAAACAGGAACTAAACTAAATTAAAACGGCTGTTTATATGCCTTAAAATACAAAAATACAACAAAGGAAAACCTGACGGACACCCTTAGAGAGCACACAGATGACTCACACCAGCACTCAGTGACCGACCATCCGCCTGCAGTGTTGGGGCCGGCGGAGACGGACTCATCAGAGGCTTCAGCCCATGTGGCGGCCATATGCAAGGACAAACAGAGTGGCGGAAGAGTGGCCGGCGAAAAACAAGCCGCAGACGTCTCAAGAGCTTTGAGTGTCGTAAAATAAAGAACTGGCCGCACATCTAAAAATCTCAACAAAACAACAAAAAGTATCAATATATTTACCAGACAGCAACCTCCGGTTCTGCCGAGTGAAGCCAATGCGGAAGGGTTTTAAAAAATTGCACTCTCTCTACTGTCCATGAGGGGGCGACTCCTCTGGTTGTATAGAAGTCTATGTTTCACGTCTTAAAGCTGCATTATGTCTACTGACCACCAGGGGGCGACTCCTCTGGTTGTATAGAAGTATATGCTTAATTTGTTAAAGCTGCATTCTCTCTCCTGACCACCAGGGGATGACTCCTCTGGTTGTATAGAAGTCTATGCTTCATGTGTTAAAGCTGCATTCTCTCTCCTGACCACCAGGGGGCGGCGACTCTGGTTGTATAGAAGTATATACTTCATGTGTTGAAGCTGCATTCTCTCTCCTGACCACCAGGGGGTGACTCCTCTGGTTGTATAGAAGTATATGCATCAGGTGTTAAAGCTACATTCTCGCTCCTGACCACCAGGGGCAAATCCTCTTTTTTTGTATAGAAGTCTATATAAATGACTCTACTTCTCTCTTGAAAAGTGTTGTTGAGTTACTGTGAAGTTTGCGTATTTGACTTAGTTTGAAGACTTATTCTAACGTGAGGAATTTATTGATCATTTAAAACACATTAACAGACGGAAATCCTAACTGTTTCCACGTGTGTTGAAATGATGATGAAATATTGTGATAAATCAAATACATGGCTCACTCTGACTACCTCATAGTCGCGAGAGAATCATTTCAGTTTGAGGAAGAGGAGGCATCATAACAGTGATTAATAACTCTCTAAATTCAGGACATATGGCAATGTGAAGAATGCATTAAGACATTATTGGTAAAACAGCAGAGAAGAAAAGATCCTCTGATCTAGAAGCAGCTGTTTGCAAGGAGCGAAACAAATCCCAGATTCAGCTGGAACATGTAGACAGCCCCATCAATAAGATTCATATAATAACCTAACTCATCGCAGAGCCTTTTGTCATCGCAATACAAGTAATTGGTTAACGTTTCAATCTGTAGCGGATGAAAGAAAATGCAACGCTCAGTTAAAGACACTATCCCTGTTGGAAGAAAAACGTTATTTTTTCAAACTACATGAAATACATTTATAATTTTTTGGTTTCAGTGTAAACAGCAGACTTCTACTAGGTCTGCTTATACTTGTAAATTAGGACATATGTTTATTTGCTTTCTTGCCGAGAGATAGACGAAGAAGATCGATACCACTTTGACGTTAACTATGGAACTCATGCAAGCAGGCGATAGCTTAGCTTAGCAAAATGACAAACAAATAAAAACAGGAGCAAACTACGAGTTTGTCAAGAGTTTAAAAAATGTCAACTTGTGTAATGTAGTTTGTTTAATATAAACACAAAAGGCTGTTTAGTGCTTGGCCACAACCAGACCAGCTGTTTCCCCCCTGATTGCAGTTGTTATGCTAAGCTAAGCTAAGCTAATCACCTGCTGGCTCTAGCTTTATCTTTACATTGGGGGGGGGGGGGTTCCATTGGAATTTGGATTATTACAGAAAATAATATCTGTGGCAAACACCGTTTCCGCACAAAAAATAAAGTCATAATTATGAGATAGAAAGTCGAAATTATGAGATAGAAAGTCATAATTATGAGATAAAGTCATAATTATGAGATAGAAAGTCGAAATTATGAGATAATAAAGTCGAAATTATGAGATAGAAAGTCGAAATTATGAGATAAAAAGTCATATATGAGATAAAAAGTCATAATTATGAGATAGAGAGTCGAAATTATGAGATAATAAAGTCGAAATGATGAGATAATAAAGTCGAAATGATGAGATAAAAAGTCATAATTATGAGATAAAGTCATAATTATGAGATAGAAAGTCGAAATTATGAGATAAAAAGTCATATATGAGATAAAAAGTCATAATTATGAGATAGAGAGTCGAAATTATGAGATAATAAAGTCGAAATTATGAGATAGAGAGTCGAAATTATGAGATAATAAAGTCGAAATTATGAGATAATAAAGTCGAAATGATGAGATAAAAAGTCATAATTATGAGATAAAGTCATAATTATGAGATAGAAAGTTGAAATTATGAGATAAAAAGTCATAATTATGAGATAAAGTCATAATTATGAGATAGAAAGTCGAAATTATGAGATAGAAAGTCATAATTATGAGATAAAGTCATAATTATGAGATAGAAAGTCGAAATGATGAGATAAAAAGTCATAATTATGAGATAAAGTCATAATTATGAGATAGAAAGTCGAAATTATGAGATAAAAAGTCATATATGAGATAAAAAGTCATAATTATGAGATAGAGAGTCGAAATGATGAGATAATAAAGTCGAAATTATGAGATAATAAAGTCGAAATTATGAGATAAAAAGTCATAATTATGAGATAGAAAGTCGAAATGATGAGATAAAAAGTCATATATGAGATAAAAAGTCATAATTATGAGATAGAGAGTCGAAATTATGAGATAATAAAGTCGAAATTATGAGATAGAGAGTCGAAATTATGAGATAATAAAGTCGAAATTATGAGATAATAAAGTCGAAATGATGAGATAAAAAGTCATAATTATGAGATAAAGTCATAATTATGAGATAGAAAGTTGAAATTATGAGATAAAAAGTCATAATTATGAGATAAAGTCATAATTATGAGATAGAAAGTCGAAATTATGAGATAGAAAGTCGAAATTATGAGATAAAAAGTCATATATGAGATAAAAAGTCATAATTATGAGATAGAGAGTCGAAATTATGAGATAATAAAGTCGAAATTATGAGATAATAAAGTCGAAATGATGAGATAAAAAGTCATAATTATGAGATAAAGTCATAATTATGAGATAGAAAGTCGAAATTATGAGATAAAAAGTCATATATGAGATAAAAAGTCATAATTATGAGATAGAGAGTCGAAATGATGAGATAATAAAGTCGAAATTATGAGATAAGTCATAATTATGAGATAATAAAGTCGAAATGATGAGATAAAAAGTCATAATTATGAGATAGAAAGTCGAAATGATGAGATAGTGAGTGCGCATGCACTTCAGTGACGCTGGCTTTTCTCCTTCCTGTTATCTGTCTCCTCATCCCCTCGCCGGTCTAACCATGCAAACGATATGCAAGCGTAACTGTTGACGTTTTAGCTCAACAAATAAAAGCTAACGTTCGGCCGTGAACAAACGGTCGCATGAGCGCGAGTATCCACAACGGAAGAAGTCTCATTCAGCCACTCGTTGCAACCACCTTATTTAAGACACGAAAAATCGTCATAATCTCTTAAATATACAGACCTTATTTCAGGTATCTAACCAAAAATGCATGGTCTCCTGTACATATTGACATTACCGTACTTTTCGGGTTATAAGCCGCTCCTACGGCTGATCAGTGTCCCCGCTGTAGCAAGCTAGTAGCGCTGCTAGTAGCGCTGCTAGCTAGCGCTTCTGCTGCTACTGCCCGCTGCTGCTGCTACTGCCCGCGTCCCCTCTGCCCAAGTCGGGTGTCGAGCCTGGTCCCGCTACCTTCGGTGGTTTTCAGGGAGCTAGCGGAAGTTAGCGGGGAAGTAACGGAGCGCTAGCAGGAGCCCCAGCTGGCTACAGCGGGGAGCTAACGGGGACACTGACCGAAGGCAGTAGCGGCTTATAACCCGAAAAGTACGGTAAGTACTTTTTCTATGGTAAGGAAAACATAGCGATTCTTAGTTTCATCTCATTATATAGTAGTGAAAACATAGTTATGATTATTATATTCCATTTCTGCACATAAACGTGCCACACTGTTCCTTTAAAGACTATCACTGGACTCCTTCTGAGCAGGTGTGCATAATGAATGAGTATTTATTTTTTTACGGGGTAAAACAGGCCGATGAGCAATGAGTTCTCCGATAGTGACGCGTTAAAAAAAGAATTTATGGAGCAAAACATGAAACGCGTGACGGATTTAAACGAAGGGTCAACAGGAAGGTGAAACAGATGGTGTGTAAAAACCGCCGGCATCAAACCCCCGAAGCACAACATCCTCCTTGTCCTTCTCACTCTCGTCCTGTAAGAGGACCTTTATGACCAATCTGTGGATCCAGTTTCTCTCAATTTATTGATTACAAACACCTTGGGAATCTATTTAGCGCTGATTATTTGTTTCAGGGACTTATCACCCATGTTTAATAGTTGTTTTCATGATGTTCGTTTTCACCTGCATTGTTAATAATAAACAACTCACAGCTCATGCGGCTATTAAAAGTTATTGCCGTTTTCTTCCCTTTGTCTTTAACAGCTTTGTCCTCCTAATAACACGAGCATAGGCGCCTCAGTTTTGTCAGGGGGAAGTTCCCATTGACCATAAAGCAGAATATAAACTGATCTGGTTTGGGATTTCGTAAACAATGCTGAACAATATACGTACACTCACTCTCTTTCATTTAGACCCATTTTTGTCTTTTTTAGGTGGAGCGGGGGTCTTTAGGGTGTCAACAGTAGACGTCACATAGAAGTGAAATACATTATCTGAAAGCTGGGAACGTGAATATTAATTTGGATACAGCTAATAAAGGTGTTCTCGTCATAAATATGTAATAAACACAGTTTTGTTTAGGCACCTAGGATGAGGGCTTAGAACATTATGATGGAAGTAAATGATGGGCAGTCCATCAATTATGTCTCATAAGTTGTTGCAGCAATTTTTGGGTTGATAGCATTTGTTGCATAGATTGAATGCAATATTTGGGCATTTATGAATACATGAGTTGATCAAATTTTATGTAATAAATTTAAAAAATCCCCTTTACCCCCCCAAAAATACCACATTAAGACACCAAGAGCTCAAGAAAAAGTCCATGTTGTGATTTGATATAAAAAATCTTTGACATTTGGAAATTTTCTGCAACAATTGCATTTTTTTCACGGATTGGCTGGCGAGCGCTTCTGTTCTGGAAGCTGCTCAGAAAACCCCTTATTGTCTATATACACAATAGCCACTATGTGGACTAACACCATCACACATGTGGACTAACACCATCACACATGTGGACTAACACCATCACACATACAGGAACTATCATTAGCTCGACAAGAGGAGCCGTGTGATTAACAAAGTGGAAATGTCTGCCAGGGGGAGATTCGTGGGAACCCATAGAACCCATTTTCATTCACATGTCAAGGGAAACCCTGTTCATACGGCCATGCCAACATATTTCTATTTATTTGATGTGTTTATTTTGGAGGGACAATGCACACCAATCAACAGTAAAGCTGTGCTAGAGAGGCACATTTCCATCTGCTGTCCCGGATAGATTTTTGAAGGCAGCCTAAAATAAAAAAAGTCAAATAACATAATGAAACTACTATCAGCCCAGATTCTGAGAGTTACCTCCTTCCCGACCAGCTGGCAGGATATGGTTGGAACCAGTGGATTCCTTGGGTTTCATATGATACCAGTACTTTATCCCATTCGCTCTAACACTGAGCCAGTCACAAGGAGTGGACGAGGATAAACAGATGCTAAATATTTATAGTTCTTACTGGCATAAAAAGAAAAAAACGAGAAGGGCGATACTGATGAACAACAAACACTGAATCCTGTTTAAAGAGGCGACCATGTGTGTGTTGATTAAAAACGTTCCTCCTGCTGGATAATTATAAACCAACGTCCTCATAAAACCCCGACGTGTTCACCTGAACGAACGCGTCTAATGACACAAATATGTACTGTCTGTGTTTTTATTGAGATTTGTTTGATGATAAACAGACTTATTTGAGCTACAACCACAATAACTTGGGCTACCTTTACACACACACACACACACACACACACACACACACACACACACACACACACACACACACACACACACACACACACACACACACACACACACATCTGGCGTCTGGTCACGTTGCTGCATTATTCAAGAGCCTTTTACTATGATTTATTCACAGTGTGACAGGAGCTCACACACTCAGCCCAGCTGTGTGTGTGTGTGTGTGTGTGTGTGTGTGTGTGTGTGTGTGTGTGTGTGTGTGTGTGTGTGTGTGTGTGTGTGGAGAGAGGGAAATGAAGAGAAATGAAGAATGAAAGAGACAGAATCGGAGAGATAGAAAGTCAGACCAAACAGTGAAGGAACACCACCATCACCTCAGATTCATATATATATATATATATATATATATATATATATATATATATATATACATACATACATACATATATATATATATATATACTTCTATACAACCAGAGGAGTCGCCCTATGGTGGTCAGGAGAGAGAATGCAGCTTTAACACATGAAGCATAAACTTCTATACAACCAGAGGAGTCGCCCCCTGGTGGTCAGGAGAGAGAATGCAGCTTTAACACATGAAGCATAGACTTCTATACAACCAGAGGAGTCACCCCCTGGTGGTCAGGAGAGAGAATGCAGCTTCAACACATGAAGCATATACTTCTATACAAACAGAGGAGTCGGACCCTGGTGGACATTAGAGAGAATGTAGCTTTAACACATGAAGCATAGACTTCTATACAACCAGAGGAGTCGCCCCCTGGTGGTCAGAGAGAATGCAGCTTTAACACATGAAGCATATACTTCTATACAACCAGAGGAGTCGCCCCCTGGTGGTCAGAGAGAATGCAGCTTTAACACATGAAGCATATACTTCTATACAACCAGAGGAGTCGGACCCTGGTGGACATTAGAGAGAATGCAGCTTTAAGGCATTCGGCGTCGGCGTCCCTCTACAGAGCCTGAAGTCGCCCCTGGTTTACCTTGGAGATGTCTTGCCCGTCGATGCGGATGTTGCCACTCTGACAGTCGTAAAATCTGAACAACAGACGCAGGATGGAGCTTTTCCCTGATCCAGACGGACCAACCTGCACACACACACACACACACACACACACACACACACACACACACACACACACACACACACACACACACACACACACACACACACAATTTAGTTTTATTGTACAAAGTGTAGATTCCTTTACAGTTTGCAGTATGCATTCAATACATTAGTAGAAAGTTGTTCCAATGAAAAGTTAAGTACTGTAAATACTATTTTGAGGTATTTGTACCTTCCTTGAGTATTTCCATTTTCTTACTTTATACTTTTGTCCACTATAATACTAGAGACAAATATTTACATCTTATTTTTATTGTGAAATGGGAAAAGGAGTTTTTTTTAAACTTGTGGTATATTTTGACGCTTGTACTTTTGTACTTTCACTGAAAATGTTGAATGACTTTTACTTGCAACCGAGTATTTCTAGACTGTAGTATTCTGAGTATTCGTCTTCCACCGCTGATAAACGCCACTAGAGGTACATTAAGTGATACAAACATTTTATTTTGAAAATCTGGTAATAGTGACACATGCAATTGGACTTGAAGTCAACAAAGGGACAACTTACCAAAGCGACCGTCTGTCCCGCCTCCACCGTAAAGGACACGTCCCTGAGAATCTCAGTGCTACACACACACACACACACACACACACACACACACACACACACACACACACACACACACACACACACACACGCAACAATCAGGTCCAAACATTATTCCCTTCTCTTCTCGCTTCTTTTATTCTTGAAAATGTATCTGATTTGAAGACAAATCAAGCACAAACATTTGAAAACAAAATGTCCTCCACCCTAAAAAGACATATTTCGCCACCGCAGATCATTATGGTGTTATTCGTATAACGGTTTTCTGATGTGCCGCCTCGATAGTCAGGGTTTGATTAGGTTTACACAGCAAAAAAACAATGTAGTGTGTGATGTTAACAATAAAAAAACATGGTGGTCAGGGTTAAAACAGACCGACAGTGATGTTCGGTGGGACACGGGATGCAAACAGCTGTTTTCCTCGTGACCGTGAGCAAATTGCATGAAATGGGATCAAACGGCGGGAAAAGTGGAAGCAGATTCGTCGTTGGCTACACACCCGGGAACGTAGCTGAAACAGACGCTGTCAAACGCCACCTGACCTGCTGTGAGCCGCAAGTCCTGGGCCTCCTCAGCATCCTGGACCTGAGGAGGAGGAGGAGGAGGAGGAGGAGGAGGAAGAGGAGGAGGGGAAACCAGGGTCAGCGAGACACGGAACACAGGAGCGATAAGATTCGTGGAAGATTAATGTGTTTCCCAAAATAGTAGAGAAGCCGGAATAAGAAAGCAAAAAGAGAATCAAATCAATCGCAACTCAAGATCCACCTTTAGCTTGTTCCGGTGCTTTCATCCGCATCACATGGTCTTCATCACTAGATGCAGCTTCTTCTTTTTTTTGCCGTTTCCAAGGTGCGAGATGGATCCGTTCAGCTCAACGCGGAAAAAAAAGCATTTGAGCATCTGCGATGTACCGATGAAGACCATGCGATGCGGTCAAAAGCTCTGGAGAAAGCGAGCGCGGTTCAGACGTCTTCTTTGTTGGCCGTCAACGGCTGTTTCTAACGTCAAAAAACCGAGGGCGACCAAGGTTATCTTTTTGTTATTGAAGAGGAGGAGAGGAAAAAACAAGAAGAGGAAGTAGGAAGGAAAGGGAGGGAGGAAAGAGGAGATGGGGAAGGATGAAAGGAGACAAGAAGGATAGATAAGGAAAGAGAGAAGGCGAGGCGGAGAAAGTGAGATGTGTTTTACACAATAAAGCTAATATAATTATTCCCCCCTTCTTCTTTCTTTCTCCCGTCATATTCTACTTTTTCCCTCCTCTCCTCCTTTATAGATCCCTCCTTCTCACCTCCTCGCTTCCTTAGATCTTCATCCCTTCATCTATGCAGATATTGCGATGTAATCATTCGTTTTTTACAAAATATTACCAGCAAAGTTTGATTGCATTGATTTTTTTTTTGGGGGGGGGGGGGGGGGGGGGGGGCGGCGATTACTCACTCCTTTCTGACCTCCTCCTCACCCTCTTCCTCCTCCTCCTCCTCCTCCTCCCTGACTCCCCTCGCCCACAGCTTCCCAAGCCAAAGAAAAGGGCCGCTGTGTTTTTAAGGTGCTCTTAATGCTTTTGTCCACATTCATGTGGCTGTTTACCATATCAAGGGCCAGTGAATGCAGGAGCCTTTAGTGGGGCAGCCGGAGGACGCCTTTTCCCACCGAAACACACACACACACACACACACACACACGAACACACACACGAACACACAGACATACATGCAGACTCTGTGTATGTGTATGTGCACACACACACACACACACACACACACACACACACACACACACACACACACACACACACACACACACACACACACACACACACAAAGTCACAGACAAACACTTGTTGATCTCCTAATCCGCCGACCTCTGACTGTGTGAGTTTCTCTGAGCCGAGCAATCAGAAAAACTAGAGGAATATTTTAGTTTGCATTGTCCACTTATATATGCGATTATTGTATTTATTTAAAAAAGATATTCGATACACACACTTTCTTATATATTTAAAAAGGTTGTCAGATAATGTCTGTAATTATTCTTCCAGTTTAACTGCATTAGCAATAGCAGATTATTACTATTATCGTGTTGATTTAAAAAAAAAAAAAATACTTAAAGATTATATTTGCCCAGTGTTATGACAAGTAATGATATTGAAAAACAAATCAAATGCAAATAATCTATAATCAATAAAATAATACATTTTCTCATTCAACAAAAATCAAAAAGCGGAGGAGAGAGGAATAATAATAACAATACTGACACGCTTTCTTTCAAGGGAGAAAGAAATAATCGTATAATATTGATCTATTTGTATTGTATATCATTTGTATATTTCTTTTTTTGTGGTATAAAATATTGTGAACCAAGTCTGGAAAGAATAAAGATACATTTACATTTCCTATATAAATGATATATTCCTGACTCACCTCTTTCTGCTCCGTCAGCAGAGTGAGCATGTTCTCCATGTCAACAAATGCACTCTGGATCAGCCTGCAGACACACGACGCACAGCCAGGATTCTAGATGCAGTACTAGATGCAGTACTAGATGAAGTACTAGATGCAGTACTAGATGCAGTACTAGATGCAGTACTAGATGCAGTACTAGTGGTAGTAACTGTAGTAGTATCAGGAGAAGTAGTGGTACTAGCTGTTGAGCCCTAGGGTTCCTCAGGGGACCCTTTTATATCAAGAAAATCAAGAAAAAAATTATGGTATAAATCCCCCCCCAAAAAGAAATAAACATGTTAGGTATCAAATTAAACATAAAAATCATTGCTACAATAATATATAGTCACCATGTACAACCTCTAAACACAACTCAAACAATAAATAGGATCAGGGGTTAGGGTGTGGGCTTAAAGGGTTATTAAGTAGCAATCAAATAAGTAGGATTACGTGGGGTAGTTTTAGCAGTTTTCTCAGATGAATATACTGGTATTATTTAGTAAGTATATATAAACTAATATATGTGATATATTCTACAACTATCTTAAATAAGAGTCACATAAATACATACGCAAAGGTCCCTTCTCACTGTGTTTATAAGTCAAGTCTAGTTCAGTTTTTTTTTAAATACAGCATTGTTGTTTTAAAATCACCCCTCTAACCCGAGCCTCCCATCATTGAAAAGTAGAGAGTGTGGCTGACACAGACTTTGATGACTCAAAAGACCTTCAGGGTCTCACCTGTAGTAGGTCCCAAACCAGTTGAGGGGCGTGTACAGCTGGATGATGTAGGTGCCGAACAGAACGTAGTCTCCGACCTGAGGGGGAACGTGAGCACAAACAGCTGCTGAACATCGCTGATCATCAGTATTCTCCCCATGCTAGCAAGCTGAGAACACAGATCTGACCTGTCTACATCGCATAATGTTGTGATGGAGAAAGTATCTCTGAGGTCAGAGGCCCTGAGGCCACGTCGTTGGTTTGAATCACCGCCAACAAGATGTCTGATTTAGTTCACAGAGGTCATGCTGAAGTGACTGAGTCTGCAGGCTCTCATTTCCCGGGGTATGAAATGCAGACGCTGTGTCTGATGCCGACGCAGAAGGCGCCCTTTGACGTCTGTCAAACAGTATTTAAGAGGTGAACGTGTCATCGTGACGCCACGCGTTGGTCGCTTTGAAGCCTTTGAGTTTGACGATTTTGCAGTCGCCATGTTGTTGTTTTTTGCAACCGATGAATAGAAGTTACCATGTTTGGAATGTGGAAGAGGGACGGAGAGACGCCGTGTACAGCTCTGATAGCGGCGGTGACCTGTCAATCAGAGTAAGCCTCTAAATGACCATAATTTACTGTACATGATAATTTAATGTATCATGCTGTATTGAAGAAGACTTGAAACTAGAGATTGAGACATAAACTCATGTTTACAATGTTTACTGAGGGAATACATCAAGAGAGAAGTAGAGTCATTTATATAGACTTCTATACAACCAGAGGAGTCTCCCCCTGGTGGTCAGGAGAGAGAATGCAGCTTTAACACATGAAGCATAGACTTCTATACAACCAGAGGAGTCGCCCCCTGGTGGTCAGGAGAGAGAATGCAGCTTTAACACATGAAGCATAGACTTCTATACAACCAGAGGAGTCGCCCCCTGGTGGTCAGGAGAGAGAATGCAGCTTTAACACATGAAGTATAGACTTCTATACAACCAGAGGAGTCGCCCCCTGGTGGTCAGGAGAGAGAATGCAGCTTTAACACATGAAGCATAGACTTCTATACAACCAGAGGAGTCGCCCCCTGGTGGTCAGGAGAGAGAATGCAGCTTTAACACATGAAGTATAGACTTCTATACAACCAGAGGAGTCGCCCCCTGGTGGTCAGGAGAGAGAATGCAGCTTTAACACATGAAGCATAGACTTCTATACAACCAGAGGAGTCACCCCCTGGTGGTCAGGAGAGAGAATGCAGCTTTAACACATGAAGTATAGACTTCTATACAACCAGAGGAGTCGCCCCCTGGTGGTCAGGAGAGAGAATGCAGCTTTAACACATGAAGTATAGACTTCTATACAACCAGAGGAGTCGCCCCCTGGTGGTCAGGAGAGAGAATGCAGCTTTAAGACGCTTCAGCATCGGCTTCAATCGGCAGAACCGGAGGTCGCCGTCTGAAAGAAAACCACATCAGGTGGGCGAAAGGGGGAGGTGGAGACTTTCGGACCAAGAGATCAAAGTTGAAGACCAGTGTCCGAAAGGGTTGTTGATGTTTTTGTATGTGCTTTATGTTACTTTTCGTACATACATGTGGATATGAAGGACGAAGAGTCGTGTGAATGACTAGTACTAGTAAAGGTGTTTGAATGAAGCGTGGAACACCATCGTTTGAGACCATTGTTTGAGACCGGTGTTGGACGGGATCCCACGATTGCCACCAGGTATTTTGCACACTGGTTGGCAAATTAAATTGCTCATAAAGTTGCTCACAAAGCATTCAAAGAAGCAGCTGGGAGGGGATTTAGGACACAGAGGAGAGCTGCAGGACGAGGGCTCTATTTTCAAATGATGGTGTTTTCTGAGCCTTTTTCCAAAAACTGCCTTCGCCCAGCTTTAAGTAGAAGTACAAAAAACTTGAGGCTACTGACTGACCCATAACTTGTGTGCAGACTTGTGATTTTGATGTTGGATACCTGGAATTGTCCCTCGGAGACCAGGTAGGCACACAGCACAGATCCAGCCAGGAGTCCTGATCCTATGATGACGTTCTGGGTTTGATTCAGCAGAGCCAGGGAGGCCGAGCTCTTCCACTCACATTGCTGCACAAACACAACCGGCACACGGATCAATTAGAATACGAAATACAGACAAAACAAGTTGTTGTACATGAAGCATGCCAGGTTTAGACAATGCTTTCCTACCAAATGATGTCCCTCTTCAAGCTTACTTGATATTTCAGAATGGCTTCCTCAAAGCAGCGGACTTCATAATCCTCAGCACAGTAATATTTCACCTGTGAAAACACATAAAATCCTTAAACATCTGCAAACATTTCAGGTGTTCAGGTTTCCAGAAACATCTGTAAAAAACACTGGAACGAAATGTCAAACTCTTTGCTTCAAAACGTCAGTCCACAAACCGACGGGTGACGTCACAGTGACTACAACGACATATTGCCCATCAGACGCTTCAACAGACTTTTTAATAACTCCAGGAAATTAACAGGAAACATATTGCGCAATATACCGTCTCAAAGTTGAGCAGCGAGTCCACGGCTCTGGACTTGGCGTTGTTGTCTCGGTCGTTCATCTCTCTCCTGTATTTCGTCCTCCACTCTGTGATCAGGATGGTGCAGGCTGTTCCAAGATATCATACGTTTTATATATCGTGTTGCAAAGGGCTTTTTTGGTTTTTACATCATGTATATGTTTCAAAACACCAAACGAAATAACAGTAACCCAATTACAGAACGTCGAAGTCACACTGACTCCTAAAAATATGTCTATATGTCACGTCTGTGTGCTCTGATTCGACTTTTCTTGATGATTTTTGATCCATATTGCGGTTCAAATAGACGGGGCAGACTGCACTGACTCACTTCCTGTTGAAAACACACTCATGGTTCACACACACACACACACACACACACACTGACTCACTGAGGTAGAGGACCATGCAGGTGAACACGATGAGTCCAAACCAGACACTGAAGTAGGAGACGAAGTAGATGATGGCAATGATGATGTCACAGACGGTGGGAAGGATACTGAACAGGATGTAGCTGGAGCCAGAAAACAACCAGAAGATTACCGCTAAGCCACTAAACGTGTGTGTGTGTGTGTGTGTGTGTGTGTGTGTGTGTGTGTGTGTGTGTGTGTGTGTGTGTGCGCGTCTCCGAGACCTCAGCAGGTTGTTGATGGAGGAAGTGCCTCTGTCGACGCTCCTCAGCACGTCTCCGGTGCGTCTGTCCAGGTGCCAGCGCAGAGACAAGCCGTGCAGGTGGGAAAACAAACACACCTGAAGTGTGGAGGAAAGGAAGGAAGGAAGGAAGGGAGGAGGACACGGAGAGAGAGAGAGAGAGAGAGAGAGAGCACCATTACCAGTACAACCATTACAACCATCCCTCACCGTGCCAAATAATGACACAAATGAAAAATAATTAGTTGACTTTTGTTAACGTGTCTCCTTTAAAGCAGTGGAAAGTACATGCACTTAAGTATATTTTGAGGTACTTGTATACTCGCTGCTTTATATATTTCTATACTCAACTGCAATTTAGAGGCAAATATTATACTTTTTACTGCATTTAATTGATATATATATATATATATATATATAGATTATGAATTTGTATTATATATATATATATAGATTATGGATACAAAACATATAGATTAGCATATATATTATGCTAATCTATATGCATTAGCATATAGATTAATATAGATTAGTAATTCCATTTTTCGCTGCTTTATATTTCTATACTCAACTGCAATTCAGAGGCAAATATTATACTTTTTACTGCATTTAATTGATATATATATATATATATATATATATATATATAGACTATGAATTTGTATTATATATATATATATATAATGGATACAAAACATATAGATTAGCATATATATTATGCTAATCTATACGCATTAGCATATAGATTAATATAGATTAGTAATTCCATTTTTCGCTGCTTTATATTTCTATACTCAACTGCAATTCAGAGGCAAATATTATACTTTTTACTGCATTTAATTGATATAAAGATTATGAATTTATATTATATATATATATATAGATTCTGAATACAAAACATGTATACATG
>JBAMJR010000242.1:42500-120000 GCA_038501785.1 Myoxocephalus aenaeus | reverse complement strand
TTAGTCCTCATCGATCGAGTCGTTACCGGCTCGTTACAATGCTGCCCCCTTGTGGCCAGAGAGCAGGAAACAGTCTCTGGAACTATTGCTTGGACAGAACTGCAATTGAATTCCTCCAAATTAAAAAGGACCCCATATGTTATTTGACCCTGCTCTCGTGGACGACACATTGAATCCGACATCCCCTGAAAGAGGGCAGCAAAACATCATTTTAAACTTACTGGTTTGTTTACACATCTGGTTAACTTTCCCTCATCCAAAAAATAAAAATAACTAAAAGGCAGTCTGCTCTGTGTGTTGAAACTAAAAGAAAACTCCACTGGTACCCAGATAGAGCAGCAAAGAAGCTGCCTACATTACCCATAATGCAACTCGACCAACAGCAGTCAGTGGAGTTCCCTTTAACGCTTTCAGAGTGTCTATAAAGTGACCTTGTGACAGTTAATGCCAATCAAAAACATCTGTAACACTGTCATGTTTTGTCTTCTTTCGTGCCACAAAGAGGCTTCAGTTTCACTTCTTTTCTTCATGTGTGTGTGTTTCGAAAAGGTAATCAAAGTAGTATGTTGTAACATAAACATAAATCCCATAAATCAACTCACCTCAACATTTACGACTCCTCTTCTTCCTCCTCGTCCGCTCTTCACGGTGACGTCTGCCATTCCCCTCCAGTTTTACTTTCAGCAGCAGAAACACTAGAAACCCCACACACACTTACATAGTTACAGGATTACCTGCAAATACTTTCACTAACGGGAGCCGTATTAGTGCCTGAGAGCTGAAACCGGCTGTGATGTGACTGCACACACACACACACACACACACACACACACACACACACACACACACACACACACACACACGCACACACAGTGTTGTGTTTTGAGCTTTCAATTTAAAGTAGCTGTGGTCAGCGTTTTGTTTTGTTTGGAGCAGTGTGTGTGTGTGTGTGTGTGTGTGTGTCTGTGTGTGAGTGAGTGAGTGAATGAGTGAGTGAGGTTATATTAAAATATAAACAAAAAAGAACTATAAACTATAAAAAAAGTAAAACACTCTATTTCTATTTTTTTTTCTCTGATGTTAAATGTATTGACAAACAAGCTTAATTAAAAAACGAGTATCGAGTGTGCCTGAAAATGTATTTTAGAAAAGTTTTAACTGCGTGTGCTTTCCCCTCTCTTTCCGTCTTTACTCTTTTTGCTGCTCTTAAACCTGCAGAAAGAAAGAAAGACAGAGGCCCAGTCTCAATCTCCACCCTTAAGCACTCACGGACTTTGAGGTGCGCTCCGCAAAGTCCTGGAGGGTTTAGGGGTGTCCCATTGACACATCGTAGAGTGCTTGGGGGCTCTCTGGCAGCCATTTTGAGCCCTTTATGATCCCTTTCCGTAAGTCAGCCTAAAGGAATTACCCATAGTTCATAGCAATGTGACGTTAAACGCGCAGTTCCCAAAAAAAAGATGGTAAACAAAGAGACACGTGGGCGTTCAGCCCGATAAAATACCTTTACACTACAACATTACGGATTAAAGATGGAACATAAAAACACATGAAATCAGAGGAATGCAAGCAGAAAATATATATAATGATATTTTTTACATTCATCAAACATTTCGTTTTGACAAAAACAAGTAAATAGATCATTTAAAATGACTTCTCATCTCGTGAGGAAGCCAACGTATTTTTCAGAGCACAAAGCTACTAAACTGTCTCTTTGTTCAGTTTCAAACATGCTGAATTAAATACGTTATCCCACTAACAATGTGTGTCATATATGTGTGTCTCATATCCCTTTTTGTCGTTATGGTTTATCTATATGCAGATTATAATCGGATCATAAAAATATGCAGACAACAGTTTATGAAACATCACACAACTCGTGTTGACCCTGGTATGTTTTATTGTAATATATATACATGTATATATGTATATATACAAAATAGTTGATTAAAAAGATGATAATCAGAAACATGACTCAAGACTGAAGAGCTCGTCCAGTTTAACTCTTTCATTAAAGCTTCTGTACCTGAAGTCAAATAAAATAAAAGAATGAGGGCTGAAGCTGCAGTTCAACACCAGAGAGAATATCAAATACATCAGTTTCATCACTTTACAGCAGTTTGATCACTTTACAGCAGTTTCATCACTTTACAGCAGTTTCATCACTTTACAGCAGTTTTCAGCGACGTAACGTTCATAGTTTGCCACCCGGTTTAACAGATTATTGAAAGTATTTCCAAGTTATAGCAACGGTTATTTACATGATCTGCGTTTGTCGGTCATGATCGTCTGTTCTCGTGAACGGCCGAATGATACGTCACTTTAAATGTTGCCGCCGCAAGGAATTGTGGGTCGGCATTATCTCCTTTCCTTTCGCAAAGGCAGGTCCAGTGGTTCCTATGCTAAAGGAGCTAAGTTAGGAAGCATTGAAGCTCCTTTCCTTTGCATTTGGACAATTCGACCGGCATTTATCATGGCGGCCACTTAGGTACTTCGGGTCATTTCACTCAGTTAGGAAGGTTCCTAACCAAAATGGACTATTCGACCGCAGCCCTTAACTCGTTTAGCCCCACGCCCCAGCCATTTTTTTCCCAAATAATTTCAAAATATACTATAAAATACTACTAACTGTTAACAGTATATCTGCAAAGTTTGACTTAGATTAAGTGAAGTTAAATATGTGTTGTAATTAATTTAGTGCAGATTTCGTGAACCGTAGGTGTAGGTCCGCTGAAAGCAAAAATGCCCTAACTTTCTTCCTGGACATTGGACGTCTATGGTTCCACAACAGAGGGGCTCTGCTCAGGCAGATGCACCAGTACATACCAATCAAGTATTGTTTAATCCATAAGTAAGTAATATTTCAGTTTTTTGGCTAGAAAAAAATGCAATGTGGTTGATACTTTGCTGAGGCTTTGTCTGACAGTGGTTTTGGCAGAATTGGCGGATTCCGTGGGTCGTAAGCTTTCCAGAAAGGTGCGCCATTCATGTGTGGCATCAAGCTAGGGATATATAAAAAACTGGGAGCTCTCTCTCTCACTTTTGAGTCATATTTATGGTTTATGTTAATATTTATGGTTGAATTGTGTTATAAACATGTAAAATGGACTTATATGCTCTTGTAAAGCCAGGCTTTGCAGTTTTTTTTGCTATGTCACATCAGTGGTTTTGGTATCGATTCATGGGAGTACAAGGACTTTGCGTGAGGAAGAGCTGCTGATGAAGAATTCTGCCCCCATTTTTGGGGGCGCTGGGGTTAACAAGGAAAAGACAAGTTTACTTAATATTCAGTTTCTGGACACCTAAAGCTCGAAGACTAAAACAGTGACTTATATCACAACTGGAGCAACTATAGGAAAAGAACCAGCTGAGTTTATTAACCCTTCAGACTCAGGTCATTTTCTCGATTTTACATAATTTCTTAAATTCACCTTTTAAGGCATTTGCATATAAGATACATACCCATGTTTTACATCAAAAATTGCAGAACAATCTCTGCTCTGTATATAATGAGGCACCATTGTCATAAGGCACAAGTGTAAAGAGAAAATATTACTCTAAATCTGAAAAATGTAATCTCGACTTTTGGAAATTCTTCATATCTCTTGTGAAAACATAACTTTTCTCAGGTGGTAGAACGGTTTTGGTGCTTGAAAATGGTTTACCAAAGATCTTAGGTTCACAAAAGCAGTGAAATATATGATTAAAATGGTAGATACATGTAAATAAATGTCTAAAACCAAATGTTTTATCATTGTTTTTTGAGTGGTCTGTCACACCTTTCACCAAAATGATAAAAATACGACTGAGAAATGACTTCATACTGCAGATAAAGCTTCATAGGGTGTGTGCAAATGAAAAAATGACCAATGGCCATTACAACAAAAAAATTCAAATAAAATATGTATTATAAATTAAAAATATATATTTACACAATACACATGTTCAGAAATAGAAAACAGACCCGGGCTGGTGGGGATGGCTGTGCTAGAGGGGCTGGTAATTGTGAAGGATTTTGTGTGACGAGTATTTTTTCAGCTAGACGTCAATCCATATTTCAGCGATGTATTATCGCGAAAATATGAATATTTTAAAAACGTAGACACTGTCAAACCCTAGTCTCACGTCGGCCGGGTCGGAAGAGTTAACGTCAAGGACAACAAGGCAGTGAGGAGTGCGGATCCCAAGAGCAGACCGCTTCGTATCTGCTGGTCTAACGTGACTGTTTGGTATCTCCTGGTCTAACGTGACTGTTTGGTATCTCCTGGTCTAACGTGACCGTTTGGTATCTCCTGGTCTAACGTGACTGTTTGGTATCTCCTGGTCTAACGTGACCGTTTGGTATCTGCTGGTCTAACGTGACCGTTTGGTATCTCCTGGTCTAACGTGACCGTTTGGCATCTGCTGGTCTAACGTGACCATTTGGTATCTCCTGGTCTAACGTGACTGCCTCGTATCTCCTGGTCTAACGTGACTGTTTGGTATCTGTTGGTCTAACGTGACCGTTTGGTATCTGCTGGTCTAACGTGACAAGTGTGCGATTGATCAGTCTTTAAACAGAATTAAACCAGCTGAAGTGACTAAAGCCTGAATTCTGATCGCTTTTGATTTTTTTAAATTAAGCTGCTTTCACCTATTTAGCAAAAAAGGAATTGAAATAGCGGCTTTTTTTATTTGCAATCAATTACGTTTTTTATGCTTTTAATTGCCTGGCTTTATATTAAATTAGTCATGTTTTCATTTATCCACCTTATTAATTTACTTTGAAAGTTCCTCGTTTTTTCACCTCTGTCATTATTTTAAAGTGAAATGTCGGGTGTCGAGCCTGGTCCCCCTACCTTCAGTGGTTTTCGGGGAGCTACCGGAAGTTAGCGGGGAAGTAACGGAACGCTAGCAGGAGCCCCAGCTGGCTACAGCGGGGAGCTAACGGGACACTGACCGAAGGTAGTAGTGGCTCGTAACCCGACTTTTACGGTAAACATTGTAAACCAGGCCTAAAAACTTTATTTTATATACAAACACTAATTCACTTGATATCGTGTATCGTATATTGGAAGCCTGGTCGAGCCGGAAGAATTCAGCCAAACACCTTCTTCCGTTCTGATAATTTCGGTTCACACACACACACACACACCTCATAACACTTTTATTATCATCATACAAAATTATTCAAGCACGCTGATTATTAATAATGATTATCATACTCAAGAAATGTTCTGTCCATATATTTTATTTGCATTTGTGTTTAATGTACCGAGAGAAAAAACCTGGAAATGGATTAAAAATCTTATTAAAGTAAAAATGTAATCAGAAAAGTAGTATATGATTCTGTGGTGAAAAAAAAAGAAAAAGAGATGAAATAATTTTGTTTATATTTTATTTATTTTAGGAAGAATTCTTGGGAGAGGCAATTCAAAGAGATCCCCTCTCCTCGGACGGCTGGGCCTGTGACTGGATCTGAAAAGTAGACAATTGTTTTAATATAATGGGAGTCCAATTAAAACATCTATCTATTCAATTTATTTTATATAGCCCAACATCACAAATACAAATTTGCCCCGGAGGGCTTTACAATCTGTACACATAACATCCCTGTCCCGGGACCTCACATCGGATCAGGAAAAACTCCCCAAATAAAGATAGTAAAAACCCTTTCACAGGGAAAAAAGGGAAGAAACCTAAGGGGGCACAGA
Source organism: Myoxocephalus aenaeus (assembly GCA_038501785.1). Lineage (NCBI taxonomy): Eukaryota > Metazoa > Chordata > Actinopteri > Perciformes > Cottidae > Myoxocephalus > Myoxocephalus aenaeus. The sequence continues at coordinate 114,310 of JBAMJR010000242.1, read as the reverse complement.
GGAGGATCCCTCTGGATGGACAGAAGCAATAGTTGTCATGTTACCGGAATGAATAACGTAACGGAGTTACAGCACATTACATGAATATGACAGAAATTATTCATATAATGAGTAGTAGGCATGGACCACGATCCAAATAACCACGATCCATGTCAGCAGAAAGAGGTAAAGAGGAGGGCCATGGCAGGACTGGCTCCAGACACAGCCACGACCCATGTATCACATATGTTTCATATATCACTTATATTACAGATATAACATATCACATCACATATGTTCCCATATAACATGTATCACATATGCTCAAATTCAAACACCGACGGCGCAACCCTCGGGAGCAATTTAGGTTCAGTGTCTTGCTCAAGGACACTTGAACATTTAAATGTATGTGTGTGTGGTTATGTTTAAATGTAAATTTAGACGTGTGTGTGTGTGGTTTGTGATACTAACGCTGATCCGGGTCCTTATCCAAACACACCTGAAATCACTGAGGAGGTCTGGACCAGGTCATAGAGTAGCACTCCCACCGGGAATACTGTCCTTTGTACTCCTCTCGACTGAAGCACTGGGGGGACGTGAGTTCCTAAAATATACAAACATAATAAAAAGACGAGGAGGAGCTTTGTTTGATGGGTAAAGTTAGTGAAGACCAGGCGTAGAACTGGACATCTTACCCATTGTCACGTGGTGATTTAAGGAGAGGACCCAAATGCCAACACTTCGTAACTCCTGGTTTAACGTGACCGCTTCGTATCTCCTTGTCTAACGTGACTGTTTCTTATGTCTCGGGAGAAGCAATTCCTATAAGATATATATTTTCTCTCTTCTATGGAAATACATCTTTTCAGGTATTTGAGCACCTAAAACATACCCTGAAGTTTTCATCAAATCAACCACTTAGGGGCGCTACAAATACACACACAAAATGGCCGTTGCACAACAATAATCAAAGTAAAATCATATATATATTTTTGTCTAATCAAAACTAAACTCCCAGGATACAGTCAATGACAGTTTGTCGAAACATCCCCAAACGTGTTGGATATTTTTAATTAAGCTGGAGAATGTCAAGAAATATGACAAGCTGTACTTTGAGTGTGTAAATACTGACAGGCTGCATACATGATGGAACAAGTGTGCGATTGATCTCAGTCTTTAAACAGAATTAAACCAGTGCTTTTAATTGCATGACTTTATATTAAATTATAGTCATGTTTCCCATTTAAGCACCTTATTAATTTACTTTAAAAGTTCCTCTTTCATTATTTTAAAGTAAAATGTCTTTTCTTAAAGAGGAAGTGAGTAAACATTGTAAACCAGGTCTGAAAACTTTATTTTATATATAAACACTAATTCACTTGATATTGTGTATCGTATATTGGATGCCTGGTGAGCAATTTAGGTTCAGTGTCTTGCTCAAGGACACTTGGACATTTAAATGTATGTGCATGTGGTTATGTTTAAATGTAAATTTAGACGTGTGTGTGGTTTGTGATAGTAACGCACCCACAGGTGGTTCCTCAGCTGCTCCAGGTCCTTATCCAAACGCCTGAAATCACCGAGGAGGTCTGGACCAGGTCATAGAGTAGCACTCCCACCGGGAATACTGTCCTTTGTACTCCTCTCGACTGAAGCACTGGGGGGACGCGAGTTCCTAAAATATACAAACATAATAAAAAGACGAGGAGGAGCTTTGTTTGATGGGTAAAGTTAGTGAAGAGCAGGCGTAGAACTGGACATCTTACCCATTGTCACGTGGTGATTTAAGGAGAGGACCCAAATGCCAACACTTCGTAACTCCTGGTCTAACCTGACCGTTTCTTAAGTCTCGGGAGAAGCAATTCCTATAAGATATATATTTTCTCTCTTCTGTGGAAATACATCTTTTCATGTATTTGAGCACCTGAAATATTTTTGTCTAATCAAAACTAAACTCCCAGGATGCAGTTAATGACAAATATTAAATATAATAAAAAAACAGAATATATATATATATAATTTACCTCATTTGATTCATTTTGCGATATACAGTACCTCAACTGAGCGGACCAGACGTTCGTATATCTTTCTGATTGTGGCCCTCGGTGAAAAAAGTTTGGACACCCCTGGTCTAACGTGACCGCCTCGTATCTCCTGGTCTAACCAGCTAACGTGACCGCTTGGTATCTGCTAGGCTAACCAGCTAACGTGACCGCTTGGTATCTCCTGGTCTAACCAGCTAACTTGACCGCTTGGTATCTGCTAGGCTAACCAGCTAACGTGACCGCTTGGTATCTCCTGGTCTAACCAGCTAACGTGACCGCTTGGTATCTCCTGGTCTAACCAGCTAACGTGACCGCTTGGTATCTCCTGGTCTAACGTGACCGTTTCTTATGTCTCGGGAGAAGCAATTCCTATAAGATATATATTTTCTCTCTTCTGTGGAAATAAATCTTTTCATGTATTTGAGCACCTGAAACGTACCCTGAAGGTTTCATCAAATCAACCACTTAGGGGCGCTACAAATACACACAAAATGGCTGTTGCACATCACCAATCAAAGTAAAATCAGATATATTTTTGTCTAATCAAAACTAAACTCCCAGGATACAGTCAATGACAGTTTGTCGAAACATCCCCAAACTTGCTGGATATTTTTAATTAAGCTGGAGAATGTCAAGAAATATGACAAGCTGTACTTTGAGTGTGTAAATACTGACAGGCTGCATACATGATGGAACAAGTGTGCGATTGATCTCAGTCTTTAAACAGAATTAAACCAGCTGAAGTGACTAAAGCCTGAAATCTGATCGCTTTTGATTTTTGCAATTGAACTGCTTTCATCTATTTAGCGAAAAAGGAATTGAAATGGCCGTTTTTATTTATTTGCAATAAATTAAATTTTTTATGCTTTTAATTGCCTGACTTTATATTAAATTAGTCATGTTTCCCATTTAAGCACCTTATTAATTTACTTTAAAAGTTCCTCTTTCATTATTTTAAAGTAAAATGTCTTTTCTTAAAGAGGAAGTGAGTAAACATTGTAAACCAGGGCTGAAAACTTTATTTTATATATAAACACTAATTCACTTGATATTGTGTATCGTATATTGGATGCCTGGTGAGCAATTTAGGTTCAGTGTCTTGCTCAAGGACACTTGAACATTTAAATGTATGCGTGTGTGGTTATGTTTAAATGTAAATTTAGACGTGTGTGTGGTTTGTGATACTAACGCACCCACAGGTGATTCCTCAGCTGCTCCAGGGTGAGACGCTGATCCGGGTACTCATGCAAAACGCCTGAAATCTCTGCAATCTGGAGAGAAAGGAGAAGATAGGGTTAGGGCGACTGTGATCCATCACAACGTGAACTCAAATGAACAGATTTTTGTCTTTGTTTGTTTTACTTACTTTTGCAAAGCCTCCCTTTAATGACCTGGCCCTCTTGATAGGATTGGTCCCATCTAAAGGAGATCTGACCAGCTCATATAGGAGTACTCCCATCGGGAATACTGTGGTTCGTACTCCTCTCGACTGAAGCACTGTGGGGTAATGATGTCGGTTCGGTCGCCAACGAAACGGCTCTGAGAGCCCGCTTTTTCTTCTCTCTCTCTCTCTCTCTCTCAAGGCGCATTTGATTGGTCAATATGTGTGGCGTCGTCTCTGAGCCTGCCCTTAGCAGAGGGGGGAGGGGCGGGAGTTACACACACAGCACAGTGTACTTACTCATGTGATGGCAGGAGACTGCTGTGCATTGTAGCAGCTTCAGTCCCCTCAGAGAGAATCTTCTCCAAAACAGGGCAGATAATTACGGAGAGAAGAAACAGGATCAGCCCCTCAAAGCTGAGGCTCTTGGTCTTTCTCAATGTAAATCTTCACTGAACAACAGGACAAAACTCTGGATGCTGATTTTTTTCTTTTTGTTTTACACATTTTAATTTATATTTTGTTGTGTGATTCTGTAAGCTTCTGTATGTCGTTTCACTTTAAATGTTAAGTATTAAAAAGCTAAAAGTTTAAAATAGTTGAAAGTTAGTTAAGTTCATTTGTAAATAGTTAAACGTTTGTTTTTGCACTTTCTAATTATTTTATTTTGTTAGCACTCAGTAGAGTGTATAAATAAAAGTGTATTTATATAATAAACATTTGATATAGTGCATGTTTTTTTTACATTAGTAATTTATATTGCTCCTAATTTTACATTATTGTTGGTAATAAATTAATTTAAGCACCAAAAAATCTGAAGAGCCATTTGGGAGCCGAAAGAGCCAGCTGAGCCAAAAGGGTTCTCTAAGTTGGTATCTCCTGGTCTAACCAGCTAACGTGACCGCTTGGTATCTGCTAGGCTAACCAGCTAACGTGACCGCTTGGTATCTGCTAGGCTAACCAGCTAACGTGACCGCTTGGTATCTCCTGGTCAAACCAGCTAACGTGACCACTTGGTATCTCCTGGTCTAACCAGCTAACGTGACCGCTTGGTATCTCCTGGTCTAACGTGACCGTTTCTTAAGTCTCGGGAGAAGCAATTCCTATAAGATATATATTTTCTCTCTTCTGTGGAAATAAATCTTTTCATGTATTTGAGCACCTGAAACGTACCCTGAAGGTTTCATCAAATCAACCACTTAGGGGCGCTACAAATACACACACACAATGTCTGTTGCACATCACCAATCAAAGTAAAATCAGATATATATTTTTGTCTAATCAAAACTAAACTCCCAGGATACAGTCAATGACAGTTTGTCGAAACATCCCCAAACTTGCTGGATATTTTTAATTAAGCTGGAGAATGTCAAGAAATATGACAAGCTGTACTTTGAGTGTGTAAATACTGACAGGCTGCATACATGATGGAACAAGTGTGCGATTGATCTCAGTCTTTAAACAGAATTAAACCAGCTGAAGTGACTAAAGCCTGAAATCTGATCGCTTTTGATTTTTGCAATTGAACTGCTTTCATCTATTTAGCGAAAAAGGAATTGAAACAGACATTTTTATTTATTTGCAATACATTTTGATTATCTGCCCCTCCTGATAGAATTGGTCCCATCTAAATGAGGTCTGGACCAGGTCGTAGAGTAGCACTCCCATCTGGTAAACTGTGCTCGGTCCGGCTTTGTATTCCTCTCGACTGAAGCACTCTGGGGGGGACGTGAGTTCCTAAAATATACAAACATGATAAAAAGACAGTGAGGAGGAGGAGCTTTGTTTGATGGGTAAAGTTAGTGAAAAGCCTCCCTTTAATTACCTGGCCCTCCTGATAGAATTGGTCCCATCTAAAGGAGGTGGTCTGGACCAGGTCATATAGGAGTACTCCCATCTGGAATACTGTGCTGGTTCCGGCTTTGTATTCCTCCCGACTCAAGCACTCTGGGAGGACGTGAGTTCCTAAAATTTACAAACATAATAAAAAGACAGTGAGGAGGAGGAGCTTTGTTTGATGGGTAAAGTTAGTGAAGAGCAGGCGTAGAACTGGATGTCTTACCCATTGTCACGTGGTGATTTAAGGAGAGGACCCAAATGCCAACACTTCGTATCTCCTGGTTTAACGTGACCGTTTCGTATCTCCTGGTTTAACGTGGCTGTTTCGTATCTCCTGGTCTAACCTGACTGTTTCTTATGTCTCGGGAGAAGCAATTCCTATAAGATATATATTTTCTCTCTTCTGTGGAAATACATCTTTTCATGTATTTGAGAACCTGAAACATACCCTGAAGGTTTCATCAAATCAACCACTTAGGGGCGCTACAAATCACACACACAATGGCTGTTGCACATCACCAATCAAAGTAAAATCTTTATTTTTTTGGGTCTAATAATCAAAACTAAACTCCCAGGATACAGTCAATGACAAATATTAAACATAATATATAAAAAAAAAAGAATATATATCAAATGAGGTATGCTTATATATATATATAAGCATAATTGACCTAATTTGATTCATTTTGCGATATACAGTACCTCAACTGAGCGGACCAGACGTTCGTATATCTTTCTGTTTGTGGCCCTCGGTGAAAAAAGTTTGGACACCCCTGGTCTAACGTGACCGCCTCGTATCTCCTGGTTTAACCAGCTAACGTGACCGCTTGGTATCTCCTGGTCTAACCAGCTAACGTGACCGCTTGGTATCTCCTGGTCTAACGTGACCGTTTCTTAAGTCTCGGGAGAAGCAATTCCTATAAGATATATATTTTCTCTCTTCTGTGGAAATAAATCTTTTCATGTATTTGAGCACCTGAAACGTACCCTGAAGGTTTCATCAAATCAACCACTTAGGGGCGCTACAAATACACACACACAATGGCTGTTGCACATCACCAATCAAAGTAAAATCAGATATATATATTTTTGTCTAATCAAAACTAAACTCCCAGGATACAGTCAATGACAGTTTGTCGAAACATCCCCAAACTTGCTGGATATTTTTAATTAAGCTGGAGAATGTCAAGAAATATGACAAGCTGTACTTTGAGTGTGTAAATACTGACAGGCTGCATACATGATGGAACAAGTGTGCGATTGATCTCAGTCTTTAAACAGAATTAAACCAGCTGAAGTGACTAAAGCCTGAAATCTGATCGCTTTTGATTTTTGCAATTGAACTGCTTTCATCTATTTAGCGAAAAAGGAATTGAAACGGACGTTTTTATTTATTTGCAATACATTTTGATTATCTGCCCCTCCTGATAGAATTGGTCCCATCTAAATGAGGTCTGGACCAGGTCGTAGAGTAGCACTCCCATCTGGTAAACTGTGCTCGGTCCGGCTTTGTATTCCTCTCGACTGAAGCACTCTGGGGGGGACGTGAGTTCCTAAAATATACAAACATGATAAAAAGACAGTGAGGAGGAGGAGCTTTGTTTGATGGGTAAAGTTAGTGAAAAGCCTCCCTTTAATTACCTGGCCCTCCTGATAGAATTGGTCCCATCTAAAGGAGGTGGTCTGGACCAGGTCATATAGGAGTACTCCCATCTGGAATACTGTGCTGGGTCCGGCTTTGTACTCCTCCCGACTCAAGCACTCTGGGAGGACGTGAGTTCCTAAAATATACAAACATAATAAAAAGACAGTGAGGAGGAGGAGCTTTGTTTGATGGGTAAAGTTAGTGAAGAGCAGGCGTAGAACTGGATGTCTTACCCATTGTCACGTGGTGATTTAAGGAGAGGACCCAAATGCCAACACTTCGTATCTCCTGGTTTAACGTGACCGTTTCGTATCTCCTGGTTTAACGTGGCTGTTTCGTATCTCCTGGTCTAACCTGACTGTTTCTTATGTCTCGGGAGAAGCAATTCCTATAAGATATATATTTTCTCTCTTCTGTGGAAATACATCTTTTCATGTATTTGAGAACCTGAAACATACCCTGAAGGTTTCATCAAATCAACCACTTAGGGGCGCTACAAATCACACACACAATGGCTGTTGCACATCACCAATCAAAGTAAAATCTTTATTTTTTTGGGTCTAATAATCAAAACTAAACTCCCAGGATACAGTCAATGACAAATATTAAACATAATATATTTAAAAAAAAGAATATATATCAAATGAGGTATGCTTATATATATATATATAAGCATAATTGGCCTAATTTGATTCATTTTGCGATATACAGTACCTCAACTGAGCGGACCAGACGTTCGTATATCTTTCTGTTTGTGGCCCTCGGTGAAAAAAGTTTGGACACCCCTGGTCTAACGTGACCGCCTCGTATCTCCTGGTTTAACCAGCTAACGTGACCGCTTGGTATCTCCTGGTCTAACCAGCTAACTTGACCGCTTGGTATCTGCTAGGCTAACCAGCTAACGTGACCGCTTGGTATCTCCTGGTCTAACCAGCTAATGTGACCGCTTGGTATCTCCTGGTCTAACCAGCTAACGTGACCGCTTGGTATCTCCTGGTCTAACGTGACCGTTTCTTAAGTCTCGGGAGAAGCAATTCCTATAAGATATATATTTTCTCTCTTCTGTGGAAATAAATCTTTTCATGTATTTGAGCACCTGAAACGTACCCTGAAGGTTTCATCAAATCAACCACTTAGGGGCGCTACAAATACACACACACAATGGCTGTTGCACATCACCAATCAAAGTAAAATCAGATATATATTTTTGTCTAATCAAAACTAAACTTCCAGGATACAGTCAATGACAGTTTGTCGAAACATCCCCAAACTTGCTGGATATTTTTAATTAAGCTGGAGAATGTCAAGAAATATGACAAGCTGTACTTTGAGTGTGTAAATACTGACAGGCTGCATACATGATGGAACAAGTGTGCGATTGATCTCAGTCTTTAAACAGAATTAAACCAGCTGAAGTGACTAAAGCCTGAAATCTGATTGCTTTTGATTTTTGCAATTGAACTGCTTTCATCTATTTAGCGAAAAAGGAATTGAAACGGCCGTTTTTATTTATTTGCAATACATTTTGATTATCTGCCCCTCCTGATAGAATTGGTCCCATCTAAATGAGGTCTGGACCAGGTCGTAGAGTAGCACTCCCATCTGGTAAACTGTGCTCGGTCCGGCTTTGTATTCCTCCCGACTCAAGCACTCTGGGAGGACGTGAGTTCCTAAAATATACAAACATAATAAAAAGACAGTGAGGAGGAGGAGCTTTGTTTGATGGGTAAAGTCAGTGAAGAGCAGGCGTAGAACTGGACATCTTACCCATGAAATACTCATAAGCGTCTCCTTCCTCGAAGAAGCAGCTCGCACCTAAGTCGATGACGCAAACTCTAATGCCGTCCTTGCCGGTCTCAATAAGGAGATTTTCCAACTTAATGTCCCGGTGGAAAATGTGTTTCTGGGCATATGCTTGATAGCATTTTCTTACTTTTGGAAAGCCTCCCTTTGATTACCTGCCCCTCCTGATAGAATTGGTCCCATCTAAATGAGGTCTGGACCAGGTCATAGAGTAGTACTCCCATCTGGTAAACTGTGCTCGGTCCGGCTTTGTATTCCTCTCGACTGAAGCACTCTGGGGGGACATGAGTTCCTAAAATATACAAACATGATAAAAAGACAGTGAGGAGGAGGAGCTTTGTTTGATGGGTAAAGTTAGTGAAAAGCCTCCCTTTAATGACCTGGCCCTCCTGATAGAATTGGTCCCATCTAAAGGAGGTGGTCTGGACCAGGTCATATAGGAGTACTCCCATCTGGAATACTGTGCTGGGTCCGGCTTTGTACTCCTCTCGACTGAAGCACTCTGGGGGGACATGAGTTCCTAAAATATACAAACATGATAAAAAGACAGTGAGGAGGAGGAGCTTTGTTTGATGGGTAAAGTTAGTGAAAAGCCTCCCTTTAATGACCTGGCCCTCCTGATAGAATTGGTCCCATCTAAAGGAGGTGGTCTGGACCAGGTCATATAGGAGTACTCCCATCTGGAATACTGTGCTGGGTCCGGCTTTGTACTCCTCTCGACTGAAGCACTCTGGGGGGACATGAGTTCCTAAAATATACAAACATGATAAAAAGACAGTGAGGAGGAGGAGCTTTGTTTGATGGGTAAAGTTAGTGAAAAGCCTCCCTTTAATGACCTGGCCCTCCTGATAGAATTGGTCCCATCTAAAGGAGGTGGTCTGGACCAGGTCATATAGGAGTACTCCCATCTGGAATACTGTGCTGGGTCCGGCTTTGTACTCCTCTCGACTGAAGCACTCTGGGGGGACATGAGTTCCTAAAATATACAAACATGATAAAAAGACAGTGAGGAGGAGGAGCTTTGTTTGATGGGTAAAGTTAGTGAAAAGCCTCCCTTTAATGACCTGGCCCTCCTGATAGAATTGGTCCCATCTAAAGGAGGTGGTCTGGACCAGGTCATATAGGAGTACTCCCATCTGGAATACTGTGCTGGGTCCGGCTTTGTACTCCTCTCGACTGAAGCACTCTGGGTGAACAAGAGCAAAATGAACAAGAGCAGAGATACAATAATATAAAATATTAAGAATAATATACAAATACAATATAGAATAAATAAACACACTAAAGAAAATCTAATTATTACACTATTGCACTAAGAACAGACAACTAAAACTAAAACTTAACCTTTCTGGCCTTCCTTGATGCAAAATCATCAATAATGTCATCATATGAAATCTGCTCCTCTATTGAGTGATTGATACTGACGACGGCAAGGCCAGTCAGCCGTTCCTGAGACATGGTTGACCTAAGGTATGTCTTGATCAACTTAAGTTTTGAAAAGCTCCTCTCTGCTTGAGCCACAGTGACTGGCAGAGTAAGTGCAATCCTGAGAGTAGTCCAAAAGTTGGGGTAGATCTCCGATAGATCCTTATCATGCATCAAAGTGGCTCAAGGAGGCTCATGGTTTTTGATGGCAGGTCAGGGAAGTTCTTAATTTCCTGTACAAGCTCTCTACTGTCCAAATCAGAATGCCCTTCAAAGTGCAGTGTGGTGCCTAGTGCCTCGCATTGCTCTGCCAGCTCCTCATCTGCAAGACTTGGGAAGTTTGTCAGAACTTTTCCAATGTGGAAAACCTCTCCTTGATGGCTGACGTGGCTGCAGCAACGACAACATTGAAGAATCCAACTTCCTAAGTGCGTCACTGATAGGCTCATCATGAGATTCAAATGAGAAGTGGCGCTTTGTGGACCTCAGCCTTTTTTGTTTCAAAACAGCCTCCACATTCATGTCTTCACAGAGGTCTTTTCCCGCCATCTGTGCAGTCACAAAGCCACTTGCCCTGTAGCTGTGGAGACCTCTTTCAGTCTTCTTCAAAAGACTCACAACTAGGTCCACATCCATATTAGGAGACTGCATGAGTTTGCTGACATGCTGCATTGCAGATAGCATGTCATACCAAACAACCGTGCAGATGCTGAACCGGTACGACCCCACCTCCTCAGACAAAGACTGGGCCTCCGCCTTTATACAGGGTACCCGCGAGGTCTTAAAAACTTGAAAAAGTCTTAAATTTAGTATTCATAATTTAAGGCCTTAAAAGGGTATTAAATGTTGTCAACAGGTCTTAAATTTCGTTCATCAAGTCTTAATTTTTACCCCCTTCCTTATTTGATACGGCGCCACAACATTTGTTCGTTGTTACAACGAATCTTACTACACCCAAACGTCGCATCCAAAATATCAGGCAACCTGTATATGGCTCTGAACTGCTGAGACGCTGTAGAGTTTAACAGCTGATCGTGCGCCACCCCCCTCCCCAAGCGCGAGCGAGCTAACTAGCGCGCTCGCAGGTTTGCATCGAGCTATGCGAACCTGCTTTCCCGTTTCCATCGCGCGTCTCACCAGCAGGGTCAGATGCACCTGCCAGTAGTGTTACAGAGTCCACAGTCCTCCAGCTAAAGATGTTTCTTCTCTGTAAATTAAAGGGTTCTTCCCAGGTAGCCAAAATGACCTTGTCCGGATCCGGCTTAAGATAGACACGCCGGAAGAAACATGTCCGGCCCGGGTCCCGTTGCCGATTCTGCTGAGACTCGGCATGAACGACGCCCCAGAATCGGACCGAATACACCGGCCCGATTCCGGCGGCCGTCATTGCCGTCACTCGGCCGTAATGTAAACTGACCTGGGGCCAGCACTGGCCTGAAGCCGGCTACAGAAAACACGTCGCCAGGGTCCGGTTGCCGACTCAGCGAAGTCTCAGAATGACGCCCCAGAATCGAGTTGAATATATTCATCATGACACAAAAACAATACTTTACTTACTAAATTAAGCCTATCAAGATCCCATTGTTTGGTAACACAAGCAGTCCAACAAATGCCAAATAAGATAACATTTTATATATAATAATATATGATAAGAAAATATTGTTCATTATTATATAACAATACAATAAAATAAGACACGTAGACCAAAATGTTAGAGTACATTTTAATGAACTGAATGCACACAGGGTCAAATTAAATTACATTCAAAATAGACTAACTAAACACGAAGACCACCGTCACTCCGGCATCTTCACGGAGGTTGCAGCCTGGTAGAAAACAGACAAAAAAAAGAGTTGTGAGATCTCACAAAAATATTCTACTTCAATCCATACCGTACACACATTTCACTGCGATAAAAACGTCTGCTAGATCGTAACTACATTTTGATTTCAGGAGATAAAACATTGCAATACAATTTCGCCATGTGTTCATTAATTTAACGTTAAAGCTAATCCAACCCTGCTTGCCTTTGTAAACCAGCTGGCTCGGTTAAAACAGACCAGGCTGAAGCCAAGCAAGCAGGCAGCAAGATGGCAGAGCTAATAGCAAAGTCTAATGCCTTTAGAAGGAGCCACAAGGACAAGTTGGCTGAACTCATCAAACTGGATGAACAGATTGCTGCCAAAAGCGCAGAGCTCCAAAGGCTGTAGGATCTGTTGTACTACAACCGCACACAGGTGCACCCACAGACATATCCAGACACACACACACACACACACACACACACACACACACACACACACACACACACACACACACACACACACGTACACCCCTCACAGTTATTGTTTTAAATGGTTCTGTCTTATGATTAAAGTTATTTGATTGATTGATTGATTTCCTATTTTTTTCATTCATCCGCATATCAGGAAAGGTGCGATGTTGGTCTTAAATTTCATTTAAAGTGGTCTTGAAAAGGTCTTAAAAAGTCTTAAATTTGAGATGAAAAATCCTGGGGGTACCCTGTTATAGCAGGGTCTTTGGTGTGGTCTCTCACCTCGATTAAAGCCTCTCTCACGGCAGCTCCCTGGTACCTCATGGGCTCGACGCTCTTGATCTTGCTCTCCCACCTTGTTTCTGCCCACATCTTTAAGGTGATGCTCACATATTTCTTCAATATGGCCCATCTTTGGGTGGAGGCTGAAAATAATGTGTAAAGCTTTTGCAAGACACCAAAGTAGCTCATAGCATCAACAGATCCCTTTGCAGCATCACACACAACTAAATTCAATGTATGCGCCCCACATGGCACAAACAGAGCTGGGGATTCTTTTCTAAGAGCCTGGCTTGAACTCCCTTATTTTTGCCTTTCATGTTTGCTCCGTTGTCATATGACTGTTCCTCCTGCTGCTGGTACTTGGCCTTTTTTTTTTTTTTTTTTTTTTGTGTGCACAATTCAAACAATAAAACAAAAAAATCCTAACAGAAAAGAAAAAAAATATCACAGTGCAGGAAGAGACAAAAAAAAAACACCAATACATAACAAACTCTTACGAAACAGCAATTAGACTTTCTTTTAGGCAATTTTTGTAATTTTTTATAGAGGGACATTTCTTTGTGAGGTGGGAAAAGTCATTCCATAACTTGGTTCCCCTAAATCTAATAGAGAATTGACCTCTGCTAGTCAGTAATTTCGGAGGATGAAGATGTGAAGATTGTCGAGTTGAGTGAGAATGAATCTGAGAATTGACTTTGAAGAAGGTTTTGAAATGATCAGGAATATTTCCTTCACCTAAAAGTGTCTTATACATGAAAATGCAAGTTAAAGAAATATTAATGTTATAAATAGTAAGAATCTGCAGTTTGTGAAATAAAGGAGCAGCTGAGATGTGAGACTGTGATCGTGTTGCAATCCTAACAAAACGATTCTGGAGAAACAACATTTTTTTTACCAATACACACACAAAATGGCCGTTGCACAACACCAATCAAAGTAAAATCAGATATTTAAATGAGCACCTTACCAAGAAAAATGCAGATATAGCCTGGAAGGCGAGACAGCTCAAGAAACAGGACAAAATTCAGACCACTTGGACTGTCAACTGTAAGGTTTTTATTAAACCAAATGGCGCACCAGAGAACTCCAAAGGGGTGTGCATTAGGAGCATGGATCAATTTGAAAGATTTGACAGAGACAATTAGATTCTGCTGTTTTCTCATGGACAAATAGCCATTGTTCTTATATGTACTACACTATTTGCACTTCTATGCTTTACTCATGATAGAAGTTGAACAAGACATAGATCCTGATCAGAACCTTCTTGATAACATCTATCCAAATTGTTGCTACTACACGGAGGAACAGTTCAATACCACTATTAAATATGACCTTGGTATATCTATTATCCATTTTAATAGTAGAAGTCTTTACGCAAATGTTCTAAGTATAAAAGATTACCTAAGTCAGTTCAAAAAACCCTTCAACATTATTGCCATTTCAGAAACATGGATAAATGCAGAGAGGGGGTCTGACTTCTTTATTAAGGGATATGAGTTTCATAGCAATAGTAGAGCAAATGGACCTGGTGGTGGTGTAGCACTATTTGTGGAAGAAGGTCTATCTTACAAGGTTCTAGATAACTTGTCAGTAACTATTGATGATGTAATGGAAAGTATTACTATTGAAATAGAAATGGGGAGAATGAAAAATGTAATTATCAGCTGTCTCTACAGAAAACCAGGATCCAATATTGATACATTTATCACAAATATGGAAAAATTGTTTAGCTCAACAAAACAAAAAAATATTTATATTTGTGGGGATTATAATATTGATTTATTGAATCCAAACAAGCATAAATCAACAAATGAATTTATTGAAATAATGTATAGTATGAGTCTCTTCCCAACAATAACCAAACCAACCAGAATAACATCACATTGTGCCTCCCTAATTGATAATATTTTTACAAATAATATGGAGAGTAAAGTGATAAGTGGAATATTAATGAACGATATTAGTGATCACCTGCCTGTCTTTCTAATTTATGAATGTAATTATAGAAAAAAGAGTGAGTTAAAGGAAATTAAATATAAAAGAATAAGAACTGAAGAATCTATAGCTGCTCTAAAAAATGAGCTAATGAGTTGGAATTGGACCAGTGTGTACAATGAAACAGAGGCAGATAAGGTTTATGATATAATTTTAGATACATTCAATGATCTATATGCTAAGCACTGCCCTCGTAAGCCGTATAAGACCAACAATCGTTTTGCAGGAAACCCCTGGATGACCAAGGGGCTTCAAAATGCATGTAAAAAAAAGAATAGCTTGTATAGACACTTTATAAAAATGAAAACGAAGGAGGCAGAGATTAAATATAAGAAATATAAAAATAAATTAATAACTATTATGAGACTGTGCAAGAAGGATTATTATACTAAACTACTAGATAAGAATAAAAATAATGTTAAAGGTATATGGAATATATTAAATAATATTATTAGAAATAAACAAAAAAATCTAACATATCCTGATCACTTCACAGATAAGGGAAGGCAAATTATTACAATGAAGGAGGTGGTTGATGGTTTTAATAACTTCTTTGTTGACGTTGGGCCCAATCTTGCCAAAGAAATAAAGGATACAGGAAAGACACCAGAAGTAATGGAATGGGACGAGAGAACTGCCGATTCAATGTCTTTGGGAACGGTTGATAGGATGGAAATTATTGATATAGTAAATAATAGTACCAACAAAACTTCCACTGATTGGAATGACATTGATATGTCATTGATAAAGAAAATAATTGAAGGAATTGCTGATCCACTAACTCATATGTGCAACTTGTCATTCAAAACCGGCACCTTCCCAGATAAAATTAAACTGGCTAAAGTCATTCCAATATACAAAGCCGGCAATAAACATCAATTCACAAATTATAGACCTGTTTCCCTACTACCACAGTTCTCAAAGATACTGGAGAAACTATTTGTGAAAAGACTGGATGATTTTATTGACAAACATAATTTATTAAATGATAGTCAGTACGGTTTTAGATCATCTAGATCAACATCCATGGCCCTTATGGAGCTAGTAGAAGAAATCTCAGGATGCATTGATAAAAGGAAATATGCAATTGGTGTTTTTATTGACCTAAAGAAGGCTTTTGATACAATTGACCATGGGATATTGCTAAAAAAAAATGGAGTGGTATGGTGTCAGAGGGGTAGCACTCACCTGGTTACAAAGCTATATTCGTAATAGGAAGCAATTTGTCCAACTGGGTAACCATAAATCAATGTGCCTAAATACGACCTGCGGTGTTGCACAGGGGTCAGTGTTGGGACCCAAACTGTTTATTTTATATATTAATGATATTTGGAAAGTGTCAAATATTTTAAAATTGGTGGTTTTTGCAGATGACACAAATATTTTATGTTCGGGGGAAGATTTGCAGCAGCTATTATTAATGGTCAAAAGTGAATTGAAAAAAATTAAATGTTGGTTTGATGTAAACAAATTATCGTTAAACCTGAACAAAACAAAGTTTATGATATTTGGAAATCGTCAAATTAAGCAAGATGTGAGTTTGGAAATTGAAAACATAACAATTGAAAGAGTTCACGAAATTAAGTTTCTGGGGGTTTTAATTGATCATAAGCTCTGCTGGAAACCTCATATTAAACATTTGTGCTCCAAAGTATCCAGAAGCATTGGAATACTGGGAAAAACCAAACACTTTTTAGATCAGAAATCACTCAAAATTCTTTATTATGCACTTATTGATCCGTATCTGTCCTACTGTGCTGAGGTATGGGGAAATGCATACAAAAGCACTATACAAAAGATTTGCACATTACAAAAAAGGGTCATAAGGATGATTCATCATGCCATACTAATTCCCTGTTTTTAAAATCTGGTATTTTAAAGTTTAAGGACCTCGTTGATTTTAAAATTGGTCAAATTATGTTTAAAGCCTTTAACAACGTGTTACCAGGCAACATTCAATTGATGTTCATGTTAAGAGAGGGAACATACAATTTAAGAGGGAATTTTAACTTTAAACAGCCAACCATCCACACAAATCTGAAAAGTATGTGCATCTCTGTTTATGGTGTGAAACTGTGGAACAAATTAGACGAGGACAAACAAATGTGCATTAACTTGGGACAATTCAAACATAAGTTCAGGCAGTCTCTCTTGGTCGGATATCGGGAACTGGACTGGTAATTTTTAATTTTTATTCTTGGCATTGTATGTTTTTTAAGTAGGGCTCTATTTTATTTTATTTCATATTAAAGATTAAATGTTTTAAATGTTAAGATTTATTATTATTATTACTTCTTTTTTTTTCTCTCTCTTTCTAATTTTTTGTGTGTTATTATATGATAAGTTAAGGGGGGCTGAACTTGATAAGCCTCGCTTCTTTCAGCCCCTTCTTGAACTTGCACAACATTTCTTTCATTTTGTATTACTTGGTGTGCTGTCTGTTTTGTGCTTGTTTGAGAGAAATAAAAATTCAATTCAATTCAATATATTTTTGTCTAATCAAAACTAAACTCCCAGGATACAGTCAATGACAGTTTGTCGAAACATCCCCAAACTTGCTGGATATTTTTAATTAAGTTGGAGAATGTCAAGAAATATGACAAGCTGTACTTTGAGTGTGTAAATACTGACAGGCTGCATACATGATGGAACAAGTGTGCGATTGATCTCAGTCTTTAAACAGAATTAAACCAGCTGAAGTGACTAAAGCCTGAAATCTGATCGCTTTTGATTTTAGCAATTGAACTGCTTTCATCTATTTAGCGAAAAAGGAATTGAAATGGCCGTTTTTTTTAATTTGCAATTAATTACGTTTTTTATGCTTTTAATTGCCTGACTTTATATTAAATTATAGTCATGTTTCCCATATAAGCACCTTATTAATTTACTTTGAAAGTTCCTCTTGTTTTTTCACCTCTTTGTCATTGTAAACCAGGCCTGAAAACTTTATTTTATATACAAACACTAATTCACTTGATATCGTGTATCATATATTGGATGCCTGGTCGAGCCGGAAGAATTCAGCCAAACACCTTCTCTCATTCTGATCATTTATTTACCCTGATCAGGCTGGGCCAGAAGCACACATTTTACACAGAAGAAATCACCTTTTTATCTCATTGTTTGGACGTCTGGGCGTCATGTATTATTTACAAATCTTATTGGCCCTAACTATCAGAAGGGGGAGGTAGTCTCCACCCTAGTGACTTCCGACACATAGCGTACAACGCTCTCTTCTCTAAGTGTTTAATATTGAAACATTAGTGGATGTGGAATGTGTGGGGTGTACCTTCAACTGTCCTGTTATCAGTCACAGCAGAGTCTACGCTTCCTTTTGCTGACTCCATACTCCCTACATCTGACACCCTCGGCTTCACACACACACACCTCATAACACTTTTATTATCATCACACAAAATTATTCAAGCACGCTGATTATTAATAATGATTATCACACTCAAGAAATGTTCTGTCCATATCTTTTATTTGTATTTGTGTTTAATGTAGAATGAGAGAAAAAACCTTATTAAAGTAAAAATGTAATTAGAAAAGTAGTATATGATGCTCTGTGGCGGAGAAAAAAAAGATGAAATCATTTTGTTTATATTTTATTTATTTTGGGAAGAAATCTTGGGAGAGGCAATTCAAAGAGAGATCCCCTCTCCTCGGACGGCTGGGTCTGTGACTGGATCTGAAAAGTAGACAATTGTTAGATTCAGTGGCAGGCTGTGGAATTTCTACCTGGGCCTTCAGTGGATCAGCTGTTCGCGGCGCAGCAGAGAAGGCTTAGCAGGCCCTGACGGCCCGTCACTGGTTAGATTATATATAATATAATGCCGAACAGCTGATCCACTGAAGCGCAGGTAGAAAATCCACGGCCCGCCACTGATATAATGTAATAATCCTGTAATCCATCCAGCAGGAGTTACTCACGTCCTCCTTCCTGTCAAAGAGAGAACAGCGTTAGAATTTCGATGACATTGGATAATAATGTAATGCTAATTATTATAATTATATATAATGTTATATAATGATCATATTTAATTTTTCATCAAACGATGGTAGATGGACTTCCATTGTAAAGCGCATTTGTAGTCTTTGGACCACTAAAGGCGCTTTACAAAACAAGCCATCATTAATTATTAATTTATTGACTGATGCAACCACACAAGGTCTCACCTGCCACCAGATTACATATATTACATAATATATATCACATATATTACAGATATAACATATATCACAGATATTACATATATCACATATGTTCCATAAACATGCATCACACATATTACACATCTGTTCCATATATCACATATATTACAGATATAACATATATCACATATTACAGATATTACATATATCACATATGTTCCATAAACATATATCACATATATTACAGATATAACATATATCAGATACATCACATCTGTTCCATATATCACATATATTACAGATATAACATATATCACATATATTACAGATATAACATATATCACATATGTTCCATAAACATGCATCACATATATAATATATATCACATATGTTCCATATATCACATATATTACATATATCACATATGTTCCATAAACATATATCACATATATTACAGATATAACATATCACATATATCACATATGTTCCATAAACATATATCATATATATTACAGATATAACATATATCACATATATTACAGATATAACATATATCACATATGTTCCATATATCACATATATTACATATATCACATATGTTCCATAAACATATATCACATATATTACAGATATAACATATATCACATATATTACAGATATAACATATATCACATATATTACAGATATAACATATATCACATATGTTCCATAAACATGCATCACATATATAATATATATCACATATATTACATATATCACATATGTTCCATATATCACATATATTACAGATATAACATATATCACATATATTACATATATCACATATGTTCCATATATCACATATATTACAGATATAACATATATCACATACATCACATCTGTTCCATATATCACATATATTACAGATATTACATATATCACATATGTTCCATAAACATATATCACATATATTACAGATATAACATGTATCACATATATTACAGATATAACATATATCACATACATCACATCTGTTCCATATATCACATATATTACAGATATAACATATATCACATATATTACAGATATTACATATATCACATATGTTCCATAAACATATATCACATATATTACAGATATAACATATATCACATACATCACATCTGTTCCATATATCACATATATTACATATATTACATATATCACATATGTTCCATAAACATATATCACATATATTACAGATATAACATATATCACATACATCACATCTGTTCCATATATCACATATATTACAGATATAACATATATCACATACATCACATCTGTTCCATATATCACATATATTACAGATATAACATATATCACATATGTTCCATAAACATGCATCACATATATAATATATATCACATATATTACATATATCACATATGTTCCATATATCACATATATTACAGATATAACATATATCACATATATTACATATGTCTCATATGTTCCATAAACATATATCACATATATTACAGATATAACATATCACATATATCACATATGTTCCATAAACATATATCATATATATTACAGATATAACATATATCACATATATTACAGATATAACATATATCACATATGTTCCATATATCACATATATTACATATATCACATATGTTCCATAAACATATATCACATATATTACAGATATAACATATATCACATATATTACAGATATAACATATATCACATATGTTCCATAAACATGCATCACATATATAATATATATCACATATATTACATATATCACATATGTTCCATATATCACATATATTACAGATATAACATATATCACATATATTACATATATCACATATATTACAGATATAACATATATCACATACATCACATCTGTTCCATATATCACATATATTACAGATATTACATATATCACATATGTTCCATAAACATATATCACATATATTACAGATATAACATGTATCACATATATTACAGATATAACATATATCACATACATCACATCTGTTCCATATATCACATATATTACAGATATAACATATATCACATATATTACAGATATTACATATATCACATATGTTCCATAAACATATATCACATATATTACAGATATAACATATATCACATACATCACATCTGTTCCATATATCACATATATTACATATATTACATATATCACATATGTTCCATAAACATATATCACATATATTACAGATATAACATATATCACATACATCACATCTGTTCCATATATCACATATATTACAGATATAACATATATCACATATATTACAGATATTACATATATCACATATGTTCCATAAACATATATCACATATATTACAGATATAACATATATCACATACATCACATCTGTTCCATATATCACATATATTACAGATATAACATATATCACATATATTACATATATTACATATATCACATATGTTCTATAAACATCTATCACATATATTACAGATATAACATATATCACATACATCACATCTGTTCCATATATCACATATATTACAGATATAACATATATCACATACATCACATCTGTTCCATATATCACATATATTACAGATATAACATATATCACATATATTACAGATATAACATATATCACATATGTTCCATAAACATGCATCACATATATAATATATATCACATATATTACATACATCACATATGTTCCATATATCACATATATTACAGATATAACATATATCACATATATTACATATATCACATATGTTCCATAAACATATATCACATATATTACAGATATAACATATCACATATATCACATATGTTCCATAAACATATATCACATATATTACAGATATAACATATATCACATATATTACAGATATAACATATATCACATATGTTCCATAAACATGCATCACATATATAATATATATCACATATATTACATATATCACATATGTTCCATATATCACATATATCACATATATCACATATGTTCCATAAACATATATCACATATATTACATATATCACATATGTTCCACATATCACATATATTACAGATATAACATATATCACATACATCACATCTGTTCCATATATCACATATATTACAGATATTACATATATCACATATGTTCCATAAACATATATCACATATATTACAGATATAACATATATCACATATATTACAGATATAACATATATCACATACATCACATCTGTTCCATATATCACATATATTACAGATATAACATATATCACATACATCACATCTGTTCCATATATCACATATATTACAGATATAACATATATCACATACATCACATCTGTTCCATATATCACATATATTACAGATATAACATATATCACATATATTACAGATATAACATATATCACATATGTTCCATAAACATGCATCACATATATAATATATATCACATATATTACATATATCACATATGTTCCATATATCACATATATTACAGATATAACATATCACATATGTTCCAAATATCACATATATCACATGTTCCATTTATCACATATATCACATATGCTCCATAAACATATATCACATATGTTACATATCTTCCATATATTATATATATAATATATGTTCCATATATCACATATATTACAGATGACATATATCACGTGTGTGTGTGTGTGTGTGTGTGTGTGTGTGTGTGTGTGTGTGTGTGTGTGTGTGTGTATGTGTGTGTATACGTGCGTGCGTGCGTGCGTGATACTAGCGCACCCACGGGTGATTCCTCAGCTGCTCCAGGGTGAGACGCTGATCCGGGTCCTCATGCAAACACGCCTTGAAGAAATCTCTGCAATCTGGAGAGAAAAAAGGAGAAGAAAGGGTTAGGGCGACTGTGATCCATCACAACGTGAACTCAAATGAACAGATTTTTGTCTTCGTTTGTTTTTCTTACTTTTGGAAAGCCTCCCTTTGATGACCTGGCCCTCTTTATAGAACAGGTCCCATCTAAAGGACGTGCTCTGGACCAGGTCATAGATGAGCACCCCCATCTGGAATACGGTGCTGGGTCCGGCTTTGTACTCCTCCTGGTTGAAGCACTCTGGGGGGACGTGAGTTCCTAAAATATACAAACATAATAAAAAAGACAGTGAGGAGGAGGAGCTTTGTTTGCTGGGTAAAGTTAGTGAAGAGCAGGCGTAGAACTGGACATCTTACCCATAAAATACTCATAAGTGTCTCCTTCCTCGAAGAAGCAGCTTGCGCCGAAGTCGATGATGCGAACTCTAATGCCGTCCATGCAGGTCTCAATAAGGAGATTTTCCACCTTAATGTCCCGGTGGAAAATGTGTTTCTGCTGGAGGTCGATGGCTGCGTCCAGCAGCTGTCTCATTATAATCTAAAAACAAGAAGAGAGAGATGAGGGATCAGAGAGGAGAATGCTTGGACATGTTTTCATGGCTGTGACTGAGTTGACTGCAGCAGCTTACCTTCGATTCCTTTTCTTTCAAGCGGCCTCCTTTGTCATTAATGTACTGGAGGAGGTCTACGGCGGGCATCGGTCTCTCCAGCACCAGGATCAGCTCCTGGTCCAGATCGTACCAGTCCAGCAGGTCAATGTGTGCTGAATGCCGCTCTGATTCAGCCGCCAGTTTCATCATGACGGCGACCTCCAAGGGGATCTGCTTCCCGGTATCGTCCTCGTGATAGAGGATCTGTTGGTCTCTGGGGATATGCTTGATAGCGACCTAGGAGATACAAACAAGACTTTTTGGTTAGACTTCCTGACCGTTCTGTGTGTGTGTATGGATTATGGGTTAGGGTTAGGGTGCAATAACATGGGAGAAACACTTACATCCAGATTATCTGCTTTGCGGTAGCCAGCAAACACAAGCCCGAATCCTCCTTCGCCAAGTTCCTCCTGCTGCTGGTACTTGGCCTTAAACATGGCAAACGGGTCCAATGTCCTCTTCTTCTTCCTCACTGGTCCATCATCGGCGATGGCCTTCCTCTTCGCGCTTCTCTTGATCACAGCCGCCTCAGGTCCGTTTCTGCTTTCTACAGATGGGAGAAAAAACATCACAACATGAGTTTACTGAGTCACAACACAAACGTGGACAAAAAGTCCCTCAAACTAAAAGACAAGACGTCATTCGATGTCTCTTAAATAGCTCGTAATTTATAGCAGAATAATAGTATAGGTTAGTTGTTTTTTAATTAAAGTATGGGCATAAAGCTTACCAGTGTTCACTGAAGTAGACGGCAACTCATTGTCACAGGGGGTGGATTCCAGTCGCCTGCGT
The DNA here is from genome assembly GCA_038501785.1 of Myoxocephalus aenaeus. NCBI lineage: Eukaryota > Metazoa > Chordata > Actinopteri > Perciformes > Cottidae > Myoxocephalus > Myoxocephalus aenaeus. Next base: position 90,198 of record JBAMJR010000242.1, on the reverse strand, counting down.
TTCTCCTGTGGGTTTTCATCATCTTCTGTTGCTTTCCTCTTTACTGCTTCAGAGATAACGTCCAACTCATTGTCACAGGGGATGAAGTCCAGTCGCCTGCGTTTCTCCTTTGGGTTTTCATCATCTTCTGTTGCTTTCCTCTTTACTGCTTCAGAGATAACGTCCAACTCATTGTCACAGGGGATGGAGTCCAGTCGCCTGCGTTTCTCCTTTGGGTTTTCATCATCTTCTGTTGCTTTTCTCTTAACTGCTTCAGAGACAACGTCCAACTCATTGTCACAGGGGATGGAGTCCAGTCGCCTACATTTCTCCTGTGGGTTTTCATCATCTTCTGTTGCTTTTCTCTTTACTGCTTCAGAGACAACGTCCTCCTCCACAGATTTTAAGCGCTTTCCAAATATGAGGCCCATGATAACTGAAGACTGCTGAAGACCTTTCTAACAACTTGTGTGTCTGTTCCTCTAAGGCTGGAGTCTCTCTCTCTCTCTCTCTCTATATATATATATATATATATATATATATATATATATATATATATGAATGAACTGGCCCCTGAGAGTTCTAAAGCTGTGGCTTTGAATGAGGTGTTCCATTATGAGGTCACAGTCTGTGACATCACAGTGTTCCGGAATATGCAAATGAGTGTTTATAGTAAATTGTGTTTGTACAGTTTATTAGTAAAGATGGAGGTTATCCACTGAATACATTCATACAGTGCATAAACTACTATGAGTACAAGCATACAATACTTAATACTGACTCTTTCTCAGTCATATTGGCTGACTTTCTTACAAACTTTTACAATGTCCTCAGGTTTTTTATGAATTGTTAATCTTGATCCCCTATAAGAACCCAGACCCATTTCTCCTTCAAGGAAAATGATGGGGGATGTAAAACACATTAAATGGACCACATTGAACACATTTCTGATATCGTTTTCAAAATAGTGTCAAAGATCTGAAATGTTACATATGGTTAATGGTAAAAATAAATAAAAATGAATTTAATTAATATAACATGATTTGTTTGTTTATATTTGTTTTAATATGCTTTTAATTGAACAGTATAAAATATATTAGCTAAATATCATTGAATCAGCCAAATTAAGTGAGCACATAATTATTTTTCTGATTGTGAAATCTTTAGGTGAAATTCCCGATGTGACGTATGTGTCGCAAAGATTTTTATCTGATTTGTATTACATCAGTTTGTTCAAGAAATGTGCTCACAGCAGGTTTAATATATTAAAGGACATGTTATGTAAGCATTAGCATTCTTAAACTGGTAAATCTTACCGTTAGCAACGAAAAACTAGCTTTTTTTAAATGTAGCTACTTCCTTCAGATCTCTTACAATCTGGAGCAGACATCTTGGAAATGTTATGGGAACACAAAATCACATGACCTGTCACATGACCCATTAAGATGTTCAGTAGGTGTAACTTTGGGACTTCATGAGTTCAAGCTGAGCTGTATACGGAACTTTCCAGAACATTTAAAGTATGTGTGACACCTGTGTCACCGTGGGTCCTTATGGGAGTCAAACACTTTAAAGAGTGAATACAGAAAATGTTTGGTATGTTCGGTATGTTTTCTGTGCGTCAGGCCACCACTTTGGTCCAGACTGAAATATCACAAAAACACAAAACAACGTGCACCAACACACCGGGGCAGCCATCTTGGAGGACTTCAACTAGTAAAGCATTGTTATGCCAGTGTGCTTTTCCAGCGCTTTCTAACATGTTATGGCGCTACCCAATGGACACACACACCTTTTACAAAGAGACAGAAAACGTCAAACGAGCAGGTTCTTTATTAGCAAAGAGTAACAAACCGGCAGGTTGTATGGAGTGAGAAGAGGCGGCCTATACAGAAGCCATCAGCGTAACGTTTCTCTATGGACGCAGCTCAGCATGAACACCTATCAGAATGCAGGATTAGCATTTAGGAGGGGATTGAGCCGCCACAGCGCTACACGACTCGCCAAGCCATGGCAGATGCATTGTGGGATTGTTTTCGGGCTGAAGTTTACCTCTGTGGAAGAAGAAGAAGAAGAAGATCGGAGTGTCTGGAACGTAAAACGTGTTATTAGAGGGTTTCATAATACAGCAGGGTCACCTGACCGCACAAATACTTGTTTTCCTGCTACTTTACTCTCGTGTTTTAATTTTCTGAAACTTTATACTTCATTTGATAAAATTTTCGTTACTTTTTATAGATTCAGATTAATATATAAACTATATAATCAAATAAATTACCCTTCATAGATCCCCAAGTAACCAAAAGGAGCTCCACCTTTATGCATTGATTATAACGCAATAATTGAATATGCAGAATGGCCCAAGTAACTTAAAAAGGAGCAATATTTACTGTATTAAATCATACAATGACCGTGACAAGAAAAAGTTGAAATACTAGCTTCTTTGACGTCAATGGTACGGCCAAAATGCTTACGCCCACATTGAGTACCCGGGTAACGGTACTCATGCCCATCCCAGCCATCTATCAGTCTTACCTTATAGAAACCTTATTTCCTGTTTACTTCAAATATCCTCTTTAAGTTAAGTCCTCTCCCTGGCAACCTGAGTGAGCTTTGACTCTCAAGAGGAGAGACAAAACGCTCAAATAATTTTTTAATCCGGCCTTGGTCCGCATTTTAAACACCAGCCGTCAGAGTTGCTTATTGTTCCTTTTTAAAGTATGTTTTGATGGCAATATATTTGTTACTACCCAAGTAACGTTTTGAACAACGTTTACTTGTGACGAAGTATTTCTTCACTGTGGTACTTTTACTTCTCCCACTGCTGCAATTTACAATCCGAAGACCATCTCGGTAGAAAACGTCTCAGCTGAGCTAGGCAGTGGTTTGCGGTGATCACGTTTTGTATTTCAATATAATCCACCTCTACAAAACACATGAAAAACAGACCTAAATGAATCCACAGAAGATATTTTCACTTTGAAATATCCCCCAACCTTAAAGACGCTCATCAGAGAGTTGAACTAGACCTCTGCCAAGGGTCAAACCCGGGTTAAAAGATCAACTGGAGGGTGAAGCTGTACCCTACTGTACACTACTACTAATGCATTATTTTTTTTATTTTACCAGACTTCATTTCAGATGGGCGGACAGGAAATTTAGAAAAAAACGTTTTCTTTACCGGAAACTATTGGAATTTTAACAATACAGAAATACAGACCTCCGAAAAGTCGAAGTATTCAGGTGTTATGTTGAAATATAGAGTATTGTTGTACCTCATGAAGACCCTGAGTGCTGAGGCTGAAATACTAGAATGCAGAGGACAGAGTTCACTTTGTCAGTTGAAATGTAAACGAAAAGCTCCGGCTCTTTGAAAGAAAAATGAAACCAGCAGAGACGGATCTGTTGCCCGTTTCGGGACCTCGAACTGAACCTGAATTTTGTTTTTTGGGCCTTGTTTACATCCATTTGATCACTTTAGGAATTCAGGATTACCTTCAAATGTTACAAAGTTAAGATTTGTTTTAAAGCACTTTTGTCATGAACTGAAGGCAGTGTGTTCTTTTCAAGAGAATCAACTCTGACGTGCAGCTAAAATCGGAGTATGGAGGCCCAAATAGCCCAATATCAAATAAATAAGACATTATACAATATGTATCTTATTAATAATACAAAATGTTATATAACCATGTACCTTTTCATGATTACAAAGCTTATTACCATGGGTGATTTTGTCGTTGTTGCTTTTGCCATCGTTTGTTCGCCATTTAACCTGATGACAGTTTTAAGCCACTTTATCAATAATGTAGTCATATGAGTGTTTTATTAAACTAATTGGATTATTTCACCATTTCATGGTTACCGTAAACGTTGGGTTACAAGCCGCTACTACCGTCGACCAGTGTCCCCGTTAGCTCCCCGCTGTAGCCAGCTGGGGCTCCTGCTAGCGCTCCGTTACTTCCCGGCTAACTTCCGCTAGCTCTCCGCTAACTTCTGCTAGCTCTCCGAAAACCACCGAGGGTAGCGAGACCAGGCTCGACACCCGACTTGGGCAGAGGGGACGTGGGCAGTAGCAGCAGCAGCAGCAGCGGCGGCCGGTAGCAGCAGCAGCTCTAGCTAGCAGCAGCGCTAGCTAGCGCTGCTACTAGCTTGCTACAGCGGGGACACTGACCGGCTGTAAGAGCGGCTTGTAACCCGACGTTTACGGTACATTTAATAATTGTATCGTATATATTTATATGATTATTTGTTTGACTTATTCATATAATATTTAACAATTTAAGTCTCCATTGAAACACCAAGATGAAACCCAACTGCTGTCATTCTGTTGAGCTGCAACTAATATTGTGTATGGCAAAAAAAAAGTACAGACTGATGATTTCAACAAGCACCATCAGTTACTTCGCAGTACATTTAGCAGTAACCTGTAACCTGCAAGTGCTTTTTCATATTTATTTGTACATCATTCAACACAAAGCTTTTTTCTGAGTATTAGGAGATGATTAAAACATTTCGCTCTGTTGCATTTTTCCCTTTGATGAGATGAAACAATGCTGTTTCACTGGTACCTGAATAGATCTCATTACGGCTGCAAAGAAAACACAAAGTATAACACTCGCAGATCATCATGTAGGGCAGGGTATCGTTTAAAAAAAAACATAATACCAGTATCTTTAAAGTGATACCAACAACGTACTTAATTTGATTTCCTTCTTCTTGACTAAAATTACACCAGCGCTGGATGTATTTTTGCCAGACGCCACAGGCGAGTAGCAGAGCCGTACTTTCCAACTTCTTGGGGTGATTGGCTGCCAGCAAAACCACCAAAATATATATAAATATATATATTTCCCAAGATCGGCTCCAAAAAGGATCAAATGCAGGTAGTTCCGGTACTACTTGGTACTGGGCTATTTCGGGCCGATACCCAGCCTTAGACTTGCATGGCTGTTGTCGTAGAGTAAACGGAGGTGAAAGTCGCTTCTACTGAAATTATTACATTTGCGCCATTCTGCATCCCCGGCTGCATGAAAATAAATGCTTACTATTGGGGTGCATAAATGCTCGCGCGGTGGGGATGCAAAATGGCCCGAAAGGGGGCATCGTGAAAGCGAAAGCATTTGGTGAAAGCAGAGGACAGCACTTGTGACGGCAGAACACATTCTACATTTTTCTTTTTCTTTTGTACATTCATCAGTAGAAACAAGACAAGTAAACGGACTCTTCCGTCTAAATCCACGACCGCCTCAGCAGCCGCATGAACTATTTTACAAGATAAATGAACCCAAACACTATGGCTGGTTACTCGACACAGTGGCTGGTAGACAAATGTACAAACAGAATATCCTCAACAGGTTTGGGTTCAAGAAAACTGATTTCTTACCTGATTTCTAACCCGTCCCTGGTGAATTTACATGCAGGTTTTCCCTGATTATTCTACGTATTTCTGTAAACTACCTTACTTTTTTTTTCTTCTTTTTTGTAAACAGTGAAATGAACAAACTGTAGGGTTCCAGTCTCCATGCCGTCTCTGTGTACATTAGTCCATTGGTAGTCCGTTGTTTGCTCTCCGAGGTTATTCAGTGATTCTTTTTGTGTTTTCATTTCCCACCTCACATTCATGTAGAGATGCTTCCAGCTACAACTGCCCACATCGACCCAGTTCATCGTCGTTCAAAGTTCAGTTTTAGATCCGTCAGTGATTTGGATGTAATCTCCAGCGTAACTCCCGCCACTGCACAGTCCAGCGGCTGTTTAGCGGCTTCAGTTTAAGGGCAACATTGAACATTTCACTCCCAACATAAGTCCTGAAATAAATAAACATATAATAAATTAAAAAAGGGTATATTATAGCAAGGTTCAACGGGGTTGCGTCCAGTCTTTCCAAGAAGCGGTCCAGTGTCGGGGGTGTAAATCGCAGCCACAGTTAACGTGCGGGTGATTCGTTATGCTAAAATGGACAAGAAGAGTTCAGGTTTTCTTTTTTTATAATTTTGTTATAATTACTTTGTAGAGAGGATTTCCCACAAGAGATTTCAACAAGCAAGGAGAATGTTGAATGAACATTAGCGTCACCATTATTACGAGAAACATCCGCGCTATTGTTTTTGACAAGATTTACGATGGCTTTTGCTAAAAAAAAGTCCAAGTCAAAGCGATCTTTAGCGAGACATTGACCCAGGATAAGAACCGCAAATAAGCCGACATTTACCAACTCCTCTGATGTTAGTCATGATCCGGCGGATTCCTTTTGAAGCAGTTTAGACTCTTTAAAAAAGGAACACTGTGTTGCATTTACGTTTAATCTGTTTGCAGAAATGGAATATCAATAAGTAGGTTTACTCTTGTGTATAATCACCTGAAACTAAGAATCGTTATGCATTTGTTGTCCGAGAATGATCCTTTTTATATCTGCATATATGCTACGGAAGCCCAGAACGGACAAACCATGCCACAGTAGTCCTCCGACACGTCTGGTTTCAGTTGGTTACAATCTGCGCCCTCGCCTCTAGATGGCGGCATAACCTGGACACTGCACCTCGTGACACTAAATCAGATCAAAGACATCGGCGGCGGTTTTGTTTGAATGATTTACCATTTTTTTCCGGCCGGCCCTGTGGGGTCAATGTCACAAAAGCTTTTTATTAATCTGTTCAGACGCGTTAGCTACATGCTAGCGACATGTTAGCTACATGCAGTCGCCACAGTGCCCCTGAGCAACAGGCCTAATGAAATCACCCTCCTTTAACACAATGGTCTCCTGCCTCCAATATAACATCTGTCCCTGAAAAAATAAACATTACAAATATAAACTAATATGTTGACATTAAGCCTGCTCACAGTGTGTTTTTCTAAATGCTCATTTCCTCAACTTCTTTGGGTTCTCTTGGGGCGTTCTAGGCTGCTTATGGGACCCGCTTCACATGTAATGGTTGTTACCGGGTGAACAAAAAATCTAATTAATGTAAAGTCGGTAATTAAATATCGAACAACCGTGAATTTAAATTATTTCTCCTGCTTTTTAGTTTAGTGGCGACAGAGTGGCCTCGTGGTCCTTTATCAAGAAGTAGATCTCTCGCAGGAAGGATTCAGGCATCGCTTCCCCACTCACACATTAATAAATACCAAAGATCATTAAATGCTTAAAATACATATTGTTGTTGTGGGCGGTCACAGCGTGTTTCCCAGGCTGCCGCTCACCAGCCCTTTGATGTTAGTGACGGGCCGCACGTCGTGCAGCTGCCTCCGTCGGTCAATAAACGTGGCCAATCGCGTCGTGTCCAGCGGCGTCTTGGAGTACTCCCCGCCGTGCGCGCCCCCGCGGCCCACCCACGGGTGCTGCAGACAGAAAGTGGCGCTCGGCCTCTTCCTGGGATCCTGCTGCAGCGCCGAGGACACAAAGTCCCTCGCCGCCTGGCTCACGTCGCGGAAGTACTCGTCCGGGAAGCAGAAGTCCAGGCGGCAGATGTTGACGCAGGTCTCCTCCGGCGACTCGTCCAGGAACGGGGACACGCCGCTGAGCATCACGTAGGCCAGCACGCCCACGCTCCACACGTCCGTGGCGACGGAGACCGGCGTCCCGCGGATGAGCTCGGGCGCGGCGAACTCCGGGTTCCCGAGCAGGAGGTGGACGTAGCGGCGCTGGGCGGACAGCTGCACGGCGTCGCCGAGGTCGATGAGCTTGACCCCCGGGGTGGGAGAGTGGAGGTCCACCATGATGTTCTCAGGCTGCGGGACGGAGGAACAGATCCAGATGGAAGATCAGGATTTTGTGTTAATAATACAGATTATTCTTCAAAGAGTTATAAACTGCACAATTTACGTAATAAGAACACATTTTCAAGGCATAGAAAATAAAAATGATTGATAGGTCAAGTCAGACTTTATTCATGTGACACACACACACCTTCAGATCCAGGTGAGCCACTCTGCAGGTATGAAGATGCTGCAGGGCCTCTAGGGTCTCTCTGATGAAGAACGCCACCTTCTCCTCCATCAGCTCATCGTGGGCGACGAGGTAATCGAGCAAACGACCGTCGTCCAGCCTGACACACAAACACACACACACACACACACACACACACACACACACACAGTAACATTTAGATAGATAAAGCTTTGATAATGTCTTCTAATGCAAGTGGTGCAACAAAAGGGCCAAAACAGTTGCAAAGACACACAAATAAACTGAATAAATAGGGCCAAAACAACCAGAAAACAACATGTACATAAAAAAACATAAAAGAGACCAAAACAATTGGAAAGAGATGCAAAACAGGTGCAAAGGGACACAACATGACTATAAGACAAAATAGACACAAAAGAACTACAAAAAGACCAAAACAGGTGCAAAGAGACACAAAAAAAACATGAAACGACCATAAAGAGACCGAAACAATTGCAAAGAGACACAAAATGACTATAAGACATAAAGCAACTACAAATAGACGCAACATAACTACAAAAAGACCAAAACAGTTACAAAGTGACACAGAATCACAAAGAGATGCGTACGGATTAGAAAGGGACACAAAACAACAACAAAAAGAGGCGAAACAACAATCCAGTCAGACTTACTGCTCCAGGATCAGCATCAGAGAGGTGGGAGACTCGTACGTGTCCAACAGCGCCACCAGCTGGTGGTGCTGGACGTGCTGGAGGACGTCGGCCTCATGAGCCACCTGCTCCTTCTTCTGCATCTTCTTACTCACAAACTTCACCGCGACCTGAACAGAAGAAGTGTTCAAGGTCACGCTCTGGAACCTCACGACACCTCACTGCACCTTTAGATCGTCTCAACGCATCGGAAAATTAACACGAATATCCCGGTAATAAAATAAACTTTACGGGGAATTTCAGATTTAAAAAAAATGAAAGATCTACATGCATCTGAAAATGCCAAAATAGACCATAACTATGCAGTATGAATTTCAACTTATGATACAAAGTCACATTTAATTGTAACAATGTAATAACTTTTTTTACACTGAAAAACTCTAACTTTATTATAATCTTGAATTTGAACTTCGCTGAAAAGAAGAACAAAGACATCAACTCACCGTGACTTAAACACACTTTACAGTTTAACTGTCAGAGAGGACCTACCTCTTTCTTTGTAGACTTGTTGAGACATTTCCTCACCACTGAGAATCTCCCCCTGGTGACACAATTAAAGACAAGAGAGGCTGAATAAAAAAAAACACACATAGAAAACTACTGAGCTGGAACTCAGTAATTTGCGACCGGTTACCTTCCAATCTCACAGATCTCGGAGTAGGTCGACTCGAAGTTCTCTTTCCACTGGATCCCAGTCCCATCGTACCCGGAGTCTGGATGGGGAGAGAGAGGCTGCTTTAAAGAGTGGACTCATATATATATATATATATATATATATATATATATATATATATATATATATATATATATATATATATATATATATATATATATATCACAGTCTCTAGGGGTTAGCGGGCATTCATGACTTGTGAGGACATAACTCAGACACATTGTGGGGACTCACCTTCCTTACAGAGACAAAATATGTGTCCCCATAAAGTAAATCATTACATTTTAGGGTCAAGACTTGAACATGAATTTAAGTCAATGTAATGTCCTTAAAGGTCATGAAAACACATCTCTCTGTGTGTGTGTGTGTGTGTGTGGACTCACTGCTGCTGGGCAGCGTGATCATGTTCGAGGCCTCGGATGGCGGGCCGACCCCCCAGCGGTTGGAGGCTCTCACTCTGAACTGGTAGTGGCCTCCGGGGATCAGAGCGTCGATCTGAACACACTCCTCCCGGCTGCTGGCCACCTGCTGCCAGAGCAGCGAGTCTGAGGAGCAGAGAATGCAGTTTGGTGACGTGGTGAAGCAGCAAGGGATCATGGGAGTTGTGGTCTTCAATGCAGTCAGCTTCTCCCAATTCTGATTTCTTCAGTGTATTCGAACAATTTGGCTTAAAACTGGATAACGAGTCGATTCATGAACATTTTAATGCCGTGCATATTTGCGTAATATACCTTTAACAGCTTTGCATATTTCAAAAATGAAATAACAATTCCCACACACCTTCCTGTCGGTACTCCACGGTGTAGCTGCTGACGGCACAGTGAGCGGAGGAAGCCGGAGGCGGCCAGTGGATCATCACCGCCGTGCTGCTGGCCTCCTGGGCCACTGGCCTCCCAGGGGATGCTGGGATACCTGCAGATGGGAACACACACACACACACACACACACACACACGTCAGCAAACCCCCTGGTTTTGACTGAACGTTGACTTTCAGAAAACTAAAATCTTCCTTCACTCATCATTAATACACCGCCGACTAAAGTTACGGTTTCACGAAGGTGAAACGCTCCTTTTAATTCGTGACCGTCACCTTGCACTTTAATGGAGGCGGAGGAGGAGGCGGAGCCGTGGTCGTTAACGGCTACGCAGGTGTAGATGCCGGTGTCCTGAGGCATCAGATTACAGATCTTCAACAAGATGTCGCCCGTATCCCTGGAGAGGAGGAGGAGGAGGAGGAGGAAGAGGGAGAAGAAGAGAAATAGTAAAAAAAAAAAAAGTAGGAAGTGGAAGAAGGTGATGGGAGGAAATCGGGGAAGGAAGGAGACGCCCTCGCCGTACCTGATGTCGATGGTGAAGCGGTTGTTGCTGGTCACTGGGTTCTGGTCGGGGCCCTTCAGGGTGATGGCGGGTTTGGGTCGCCCACACACTTTACAGCAGAGGACCACCGTCTCCCCGAACGCACACACCACGTCCGACAGAGCGACCAGGAACTCTGGAGCCACTGCACGCAGGAAACACGCCGAATACTCAAAGTTCTGGTTTAAATGTGTACTGAAGATGGGAGCAGATACTCTTCATTGTGACTGCGTGGCCCTCTGGTTTCATTCACTCCCTTCATGACATACCAGTAGACCTTGTGGTGGCATTTAGGCACAGAAGATAACCAGCAAAGTCGGGCCTAATGCCGGCACTAGATGGGTTAAAATGTTATCCGGCTTCGGCCAAAATGGCCGCCAGATTTGTCCAGTCCTTGCCGATGAGGACTTGAAGCCCAGTTAGCAGCCCAGCTTTGGGAATCAGACCAGTGCATCGAGCAGACTCTGGTGTCTGGAGTCATTCATCAAGCAGGCATGCAGCCGACCCCATTTTAGTTTTGTGCTCTGCAGTTGGCGAGGTGTGTGCAGGAGCCGCTACGGAAGCCCCGAGGGGTAAAACTAAACTAGTCGATCTATTTTAAGCCTGATCTACTTTTGTTTCCTCTTGTTTATGACTTAACAGGTGAAAAGAAGGTTTTGCCATCTTTCTTGTTGTAATACTCATATCATCCTAAAAATCATTCATGTTTTCTTTCAGGTGAGTTTAAATGTTCTCCATACTCTCTAAACACAAAGTAAATATATTTTTGTTTTAGCAAGATATTGAACTAATAACGCACCTGTCAGAAAACATTAATGATTGTAATACCAATTAGAACATTTAGGAGTAATGGTTCATTTCAGCCTCTTGTGGCCGAAATGAGTATTACAACATTAAAACCTTTTTTTCTTCCTCTTATTGCAAAAAAACGACCAAAAACTACATAATTTGCATCTGAATCTTAAATTAAATCTGATGGGTCAGACTCAGATGACCTCGTGTGTCTCTTACCTTCTTGGATGAAATTTGGGTTGAGGAGCTGGAAAACAGATGAGGTCAAAGTTGAACGTTTCGCTGAGGTTCAGTTTAACATAATACTTATATTAACTAACTGCATTGTTTGTTATATTTAAAACATAACACTATATTTGTGTCTTTTCAGTCAACACACAACACTTTAAATAAATAATAGTGTGTGCGTACCTCCATGCCTGTTTTGGGGTCAAGGTCGTCATCACAGTCCGACTCATCTGACGTGTGAACGTCCTGAAGGAGGAGGTCAAGAGGAAAGTAGAAGGTGTGGGATTTAAAAAAGGGGTAGGGAATAAGGGAGGAGTGAAAAGGAAGCAAGGAAGTCAGAAGAAATTGTGTAGAAAAGGAAGGGAAGAACAAGGGGATGATGATCAGAGAGGAAATAAGGAGGGAGGAGTGTGAAGAGAGTGTTAGGAGGGTGTATACGTTTCACTCTGTGGCTGAAGAGAGGAAACGAGGAAGTAAAAAACGCTTTGAATATCCTGGAAGGTCCTCCTGGGATTTGAAAGAACTTCTCTGTTCTGCACAGAACCCTGTTTGTTTGGCCGACACTCACCTGAGAGCTGTGGTGGCCACGCTTCACCGGAGAGCTAATCGCCCACACGGTATCGCCCACACGGTATCGCCCACACGGTATCGCCCACACGGCTACGTGTTGACGTCAATGCAGACGGCTTTAAACTGCAACTCTCTAACAGAAAATCTCTAAAAGCCATAAAAAGTTCCGTAACAAAGATGGTGGATTCTGTTTGTTTGCTTGGACAGGTGTCTCAGCTATGATGCTTGCTCATCTCTCCCTCCACCAGGATTTGATTTTTTGGGATTCATTCAATTAAAAAAAATGGCAGAAAGCAGCTTTATAAAAAATTAAGTCCAGGATCTCTATCTAAATGTTTCTATTGCACTCAGGGTCCATTATCTCATTCATTCATTCATTCATTTCTTTTGTTGATACAAATAATTGCAACAGATACTAAAACCAGAGCTGGCTCAAAGCTGCATGATGTGAATCTGACTGAGCAGGAAGATATACAGAAAAAGGCTGTGCATTTAGCGTCCAAGTCTATTTTTCCTTAAATGCTGAAATGAATTCAACTTTATCCTTTTAGTCAGCCACATGTGTTGCAGGGATCCATTATGTCTGCTCTTGTGCAACGTTTTACCTTTAAAACTATCATGTGAACTTGAAAAAACACACACCACACTGTTTTGGAGGCTCCACCATGTTAGTCCACGACAGAAATCACTGGTTACCACAGCAAACTAAAAACTACATTTCAAATCAAACTTCACAATTCTGTGGATTCTACCTCTATCCGTGCACAAGGAGGGGAAAAAAATAAATCACAACACAAAAACAAATCAAGACTTTATTTTTTTCCAATCAGTGCATTTGAGGGGGTAAAACAAAAATGATTAAAATAAAACTTGCAGTGTTCTTGATTAAAAGGTTCTCAACCGTCTAATCTTTTGAAAATGTCACCGTCTTCCGTTTTTACCGTGTTTGAACTGTCCCCGCTAGTCTTTAATCTGTGGGTTTGTACACACCGGCATTAATAACATTAAATCTTTCACTGGAATCAATTCACTACGATGGCATCGTTGGGATTGTTGGATTCATAAATAAGTAAATCCACACAAACTTTCCGCCCAAATAAAGCAGCCTTGGAAATCATAGCGTAGCATCAGCCAGCTTAGTGTTTTTAGTTTAGGAAGCAAGGAGTGTAGTTAGTGACAGTGATGAAGACGCACAGGGGGCGGGGCTTAGAGACGGGTCAATTGCTACGGTACCCATCTCGATTGTGCCGATCATTAACGTAGTACTGGCTAGCTTGATAGTATATATATATATATATATATATATATATATATATATATATAAAAAATATGGTGTGGTTTTGCCCATTACCTGATCCATAAATACAAAATGTACTGAACCAGCAGCACAGTCAATAATAATAATAAATAACTAATTTAATTCATGGCAGCTGCCGGTTGAGAACCACCGCCGGATTCAAATGGAGACACAGAAACTACCGTAAACGTTGGGTTACGAGCCGCTACTACCTTCGGTCAGTGTCCCCGTTAGCTCCCCGCTGTAGCCAACTGGGGCTCCTGCTAGCGCTACGTTACTTCCCCGCTAACTTCCGCTAACTCCCCGAAAACCACCGAAGGTAGCGGGACCAGGCTCGACACCCGACTTGGGCAGAGGGGACGCGGGCAGCAGCTGGTAGCAGCAGCAGTGCTAGCTAGCGCTGCTACTAGCTTGCTACAGCGGGGACACTGACCGGCCGTAGGAGCGGCTTGTAACCCGACGTTTCGGTACTTTGTGTTTGCAGGTTTGCACGCACACACGCACACACACACACACACACACACACACACACACACACACACATATGTTAAGAAGAAAAAACCAAGTGGGGCAGGTGAGGGGTTTTCGGCACACACATATGACATCACCAGCGTGCGCCGTCGGCCAGCTGTACTCACTTTGGCCTTCGGCCGGGCGGCCGGGGAGGCGAGCGGGGGAGGGGGCGTGCTTTCTTTGGTTTTACGCAGGAGGCCGTTCTCCGGACCTCGGACCCCCAACAGGGAGGCGTCCTTGGCTTCGGCACGCTTCCGGGCGCGCAGTGTGTTCCATGACAGAGACTTCCTGTTCGGTACAGGAACGAGAAACATCAACCAGCCAATCAGAGAGAAGCTCAGCGGAGTCCAGCTAAGTCTGGCTGCAGAGTGGCCGTCAAGACTTCCTCAGGACCCTCCGTCGCCATCTAGTGGCTGAGAGGACTGCTTCATACTTGGTGTGACAACATGTTTTATGAGTTTAATACCTTTTATGCATTCATTTCTATTCTGCCCATCTTCTCATCTTTGCACTTTCCTCGTATTTATACACACAAAAGAATAAAGACCTGGAAAACAGCTGTATCTGATAATAAAAAGATGGTTTAGCTCCATTTCCAAGTAAGTTGAGACCAATAACAGCGCCTTCAATACTTTCTATTCAGGTAACAAATAAACAAATGTGAATTAATGTAATCTCTTAATGAAAATCCCCAACAATGTTAAAAAAGAAAATCCTAATTTAAATTAATTATCTGATCTTTTAAACAAAAATTATAGTTATGAAATGGCAAAAGTCAATTCACATGAGATAAATATTTAAAGCATTTTCATAATTAAAGAATGCTTTTTTTGAATGAATGGTTCATTGTTCAATGTTTTCGGCACTTTTTGGCTTCCATAGTTCCTTTTATCTTGTTTGTCGATGGGTCTGTACAGACTAAATGTGTGTGTGCGTGTGTGTGTGTGTGTATGTGTGTTGTAGCAGAGGGTCCTGACGGGTTCGCTGTAGCCTGAAGCTGCAGCCAGACTCTTCTGGTCCATATTAAGATACAGGAGAGGAAGGACAGAGCGACACTGGTCAGTCTTTATTGAGACGGAGGTAAAGTGAGACAGGAGGAGAGAGAGAGTAACATACTGTACCTTCGTCTAACACACAACCAGAGGCAACACTGTCACCGGTCATCAAGAATCACACCTGCAGTCCAACACACTTGTGTCTCTTGTAGACTCGTGATAATTCAATATTCAAATAAACAACATGGAAGATGTTCCTTTGTTTTGCAAAACTGACATTAAACCAAAATGCAACCTTCTTTGGATTTGTATTTAAAGTTTCTACCTTCTGTGGAGTGTCAAACCGTTGATGTTAGTAAAAACTGAAACAAACAAAGGTTTTAAAAAAAAATGTCACTGCAATAACAACAAATACAACAAATTAAACATACAGGGAAAAGGTGCAGAAAATAATAGTGTTCAGTGCCGTTACACTTCTTCATTAAAAATGTCTTAAATAATAATGTATCTATTCACTTTCAGTCTAATTTCCTGAAGAGGATACTTGATAGAGATAAAATGACCTTTAATAAAATAGAACCGTAATAATTGTTGATATTATGTTTGTGTCCTTTTTTTCATCTCACTTCTAAATCTCTCTCTTTTGTCTTAAAGGGCCAGTGTGCAGGATTTGGTTGTATCTCGCGGCGTGGTTGCAAATTGCAACCGACTGAAAACCCCTCAGCTCACTCCTCCCTTTCGGAGACTGCGGTAACGTGATCCGCCGAGTGCAAAACCGAAATCAGACGGCGGCTAGCTGCGGCTAGCTGTGGCTAGCGGTGGCTAGCTGTGGCGCCGCAGTGCCGTTGCACTCTGCGGCTCACGTTGCCGCAGTTTCACAAGCGTACCGGAGAACCACGATGGCTCTCGGGTAACATAAAAATGCTAAAAGGCTCTCTCCAAAGCCAGTGTTTGGTATGTCCGTTCTGGGTTACCGTAGCAATATGGCGGCACAAGATGGCGGACTTCGCCGTGAAGAGGATGCACTTCCCGTTTAGATATGACGAGCTCATGCTATGCTAACGAAAACATAGCGATGCCTTGTTTCAAGTGATTATACACTAATGAAAACTTGAACTTATGAAAATTATATTCCATTTCGGCCAATAAGTTCCCCAAAAATGCGACACGCTGGCCCTTTAAACAGAGAAACTCCATCTAATGGAATGACAGCACACAGAAGCAGGCAGAACGCTCAGTTTAGCATTTGCTGTTGTAGTTTATTTACAAATATTAAAAACTACAATCATCTTCAGCCTACCGCAGAACAAAACAACTTCACCTTCACGTCGCTTTGCTAACTCATGCTCAAGTCCAAAAGGTTTATTTTACATATTTAAAATACATTTAAAATCATTAGTATTAGACTACCAACAGTATAATGCTGACCGTTGCCATTAAACGCAACATATTGCACAGCCTGACTTCATTCATATTTTTTCTTATCTTAAATAGTGCAAAATGGATTTTTTTCTTTCTTTTTCTTTTTTGAAACAGGAATGTTCTAGAGCCTCGGTCCAAAAAAAAAAAAAAAAAAGAACTTTGTACAGTGAACTGCCGACATAATAAACAAAATCAACGTGGAGGAAACAAAATCCCACTTTGTGTGTATAATAAAAATAATAATTAACAAGGCAGAAAAAAACAACAACAACAACAAGAATAAACACAAACTTGTGTATAGATTGCCACAGACAACAAAATAAATCTTCTCCACTGCGGAGAACGGGGCGGAGTCCACCTGAATGCCCCAGGTGAGTCTTTTCAAAAACTGTAAAAAGAAAAAAAAATATATACACAAAAAAAAGAAAGAAAACTAAAAAGCAGGGTGTTAGGAACTGAAATAAGAGTCCGGTTTTAGCTCCACATGAGTGTCAATGGTTTCTCTCTCTCTGATATCCAGAGTCAGCTACAAGTTACAAGATGTTCTATCCAGTCTATTTCTGTGCCATAAATCCTCAGTACTCGATTTCATGGAACCGTGTCAGTGTGTGTGTGTGTGTGTGTGTGTGTGTGTGTGTGTGTGTGTTTAAGTTCGTTTTGCAAGCCTGAAATCCATTTTTCGTCCCTGCAGCAGCTTGACGGACAGTAAGAGACCAGTTCTGTACATTTTTACCTCCGAGGATCAACAAGAGTCAAAACACACACACAAAAAAAAAAAGAAGTCTCCTGTGAGATCCAAGAGTTTGCTCTTAAAAAGAGGATGAGGAAGGGGAGGAGAGGGAGTATAATGAGGGAGGAGTTAGGAATCGGGAATGGGAGCTGATAAAAAAATTAAAAAAAAAGTAGACATGAGTTTGTCAGCTCAAATCTCTCATCCAGTCCGAGTGCTTGGTTTGAAGCCCAACCAGAAGTGCGTCTGTCTGCAGGTAAAGAAGTGCTGGGTGGATGGGGGCGGGACTTACTTGATGTTGTTGGCATCGGCCACCGCCGCTGAGAAGGAGGAAGTGGACGAAGAGTCTTTTATGGGCTTGGCGAGCGGGCCCAGGATGCGGCCCGGCACCCAGCCCTCCGCGGCCGGCGACTGGCTGTTGGCCGGCCGGTAGACGAGGTACATGTTCTGCTGATTGGTGGCCAGGATTTGGACCGTCTCTCCCTGGCTGACGCAGATCTCGTTCTCTTTGAGCGCCGAGTAGTCCTCGGAGACCAACATGGTGGAGGAGACGCCGTTGCAGCCGCCGTCGAAGTCCTGATGACGAGGGGAGAGGACGGCGGAGAGAGGAAGACGAGGGGAACACAAAAGGAGGAGAGCGGGAGGAAGAAAAGAAATGACGGACGGAGAGAGGATGAGGACAAAGGTTAAAAGGTGAGTCTGTGTGGGTTGGATGACGCCATTACGGCCGAGCCAAACCAGGGGAGGAGCAGTGGGAGGTCAGAGCCGAAAACAAAGACAATCACATCATCAGCATGCTTTTTCAAAAAGGTGGTACTACGATTTGAAGTCTAACCAGTTGATGACCTCTACTGCTGCCAGACAGGAATCTGTAGGCGGCCGTCACACGTTTTCTGGAGCGACTCAAATAGACCACAGACCAATGAGGAAGTGTCTTAAACTTTCATTTATCTCTACTGACCACCAGGGGGCAACAAAGACAAGTATGAAAAAACGTTTTATTCCCTCAGTAAACATTGTAAACATGAGTTTATGTCTCAATCTCTAGTTTCAAGTCTTCTTCAATACAGCATGATGTTCATTTAGTACATTATGGTCATTTAGAGTCAAACAGACCATAAAGCAGGGGATGCTTTAGGGCGGGGCTGTCTTCTGATTGACAGGATCAGAAACGACGTCTCTACGTCCCTCCTCCGCAGTCCAAATATGGTCACTTACATTCACTGGTTGCAAAAAGCCAAGATGGCGGCGGCCTGACCGCAAAACTCGAGGCTTCAAAACAACAGTTAAAAAAAGCAACGGGTGACGTCACGACGACTACTTCTACAGTTATACAGTCTGTGCCAAAGATTGCATTTGAGGACAGAGGACAAAAGAATGAAGCCAGAACATCTCAATCGCCCCCTGGTGGCCGGCAGCAGTACAGGTCATCATTTTAAAAAGGTTGTAGTCTGTTCTATTTTTGTTCCGTATCATTTAACCCGTGATTACAAAACTCTAAAAGTCTTGTTCCCCCAGGAGCATCTCTCCCTTGACGAAGGTCAAGGTGCTTTGATGTCGAGCTCGGGCCGGCTGTAAAACATGTTTTCAGTCAAAGTGGGCCAGAAAGAGAACAGCGTGGTGTGTGTGTGTGTGTGTATATATATGTATAAACCCACACAATATGCTGCTACACCTGCAGTAGCCCAGATTTTGACCTTGTGCTTTGAGGGAGCAGACAGAATGAAGGCAGAGGAAGCGCCTCGTGCCCCAGTCCACCAGCTGCCTGCTGCAGTCTTCGGTCAACGCCACAATAAAAGTGCAAAATGAAAAAAGGAGCCGCGTGTCCAAAACTAGACCGCGAGAAATCACAACACGTCACCCAGACTGAAAAATCTAAAATCTACTAAAGTAAAGCAGCCAGTTCCAGGAACTCACCCGGGACTCGAAACAGGTCGACCCGCCGTTGGAGGTGGACACCCTCATCTGGGTCCTCCCTCGCTCCTCCTTTCCCTCGAACCCGATCGCCGAGGACGGGCGGTTTGGCGGCGTCGCGGTCGGCCGGTTTCTGGTGAGCGAGGCGCTGCTGCCCGCGCCGCCCTTCTCCTTCTGGTACTCGATGGGAGACTGGAGAGCTGCAGTCACACACAGACGGAGCGCTTGAGTTTTGGACCCTGATTGTTGTGCGTTTGTTGTGCTGTAGTTAAAGTCCCACAACGTGTTGTTGTTTACGTCTACTTTACCTGTTGATTCAAATGCACCAACGGGCAGCCAAGTCTTTTCAGTATTAGAACGTACTTTTAGAGAATTAAACCTTTATTTGCTTTGTGCATTCAAGTGCAATCAGGAAACCTCAACATCCAAAAAGTCAGCTACTAGTGCTACGACCAAATAAATAAAAATAAGACCTTACTATAAACACCTTTTTCACTACGCTCATGTTTTATTCACCTTGATGATGTGGCTCAAAACAACGCTTTTCAGCTAACAGATATAAAGATGCAAAACAACTGATATGATGTAGAATCCATTAAGCCACAGAAAGTAAACAAAATAAGCGTCATATGTTTTTTAACTACGGAAGCCCTGAGAGGCAAAACAATATAAAAGCACTTCTCCTCTTAGGGCTTCCTTACTTAAGAGTTTCTTTCATGTTTAACATGTAGTTGTCAAACAGGCAATACTAATGGTCTAAAATACTAATAACTACTACTTTTGTATTTCTATTATTTTTACAGCATAAAAGTATAAAGATTAAGAATAGAGGAACTTTGGAAAGCAGAGACCAAACTGAGAGGAACATTTTACACAGCAGTCTGACCGGCAGCGAACTTGTCGTCTATTGTTGGGGGACGTCATGCTTCAGAGGAGAATAGTGTGTGTGTGTGTGTGTGTGTGTGTGTGTGTGTGTGTGTGTGTGTGTGTGTGTGCGTGTGTGTGTGCTCTCTCACCATACAGGAAGTTGCTCTGAGCGTCCAGGACGTCCTGGATGCGTCGGACCCAGACCTGCTTGATGTCGACGTTGGCGGCCTGCAGGGTGAAGCGCTCCGACGAGCCGCGACACGACATGACGAACTTACAGGGATCGTTGTCCGCGCTTTCCTCCAGACCCAGGTAGGATACCTAGAGGGGAGGAGGCAAGGTGGTGAGAGGGCTGAGATAATAGAATTACTGGATCTTCTCGCGAAAAATTTAAATAAACACTGTAAAAATGGGAGCAGGATCAATACTTGATTATGACACGTTTTCAAAGTTACCCTTTGAAAACTTGCACGCTTCACGTTACCCGCCCCAGATGAAAGAACCCCATCCTCTGCGTACCTTGATGCTCTTCTTGAACTGGTACCCCGGGTGTGGACGAGCCTTTCCTGAGCAGCTCACTGAAGATGACGATCTGCTCGAAGAGGAAGACCCGCCGTTCTTTGGAGCGCGACAGGACGCCGGTGTCCTGCTCGGTTACAAAGAAGGTCTCCTGCTGCAGCAGCTTGCCCTGACAGGTCAGTTTACCCTGCAGAGAAAACGCAATTCATCCAATGCTCAGCGGTCAGGTGGAGGGCGTGTACTGGGCCGACTGCAAAAACCCGCTATCAAACAGGAAGTGAACGTACCTCGTATCCCTGCAGCCGACCCAAGTTCATCATGTCGTTGCACAGTTTAGGGACCTGAGACATCAGACCCACTGCTTTCTGCAGGAGAGAGAGAGTGGTTTGAATCATTTGCCGTGTGTTCGTTTCAGGAGTGCGTCCTTAACGGACACACAAACAAAAATAAAATACATCTAAACGAGTCCTGGATTCAGGCGCATGGAATTTTACCTCAATTTGTTCGCAGTCGATGCCTGCCTTGGCGCTGTACTTCAGGAAGTCCTGAGGAGAAACATGACCATGTTGAGTATTGCATGTTGACAAGAATTGTGTACTTTTTTAATCCATTGATTCAAAACTACCTTCAGCAGCAGCTGGTATTTGGTGATTCTCTGGATGGGTTTGATGAGGAAGTCGCTGATGGTCAACCTGACCTGGGTGTCCTGCTGGATTTCCTGGAAGACAAACAGCATCAGAACATTTGGTTTTAATACATTTGTCTAACTTGTGTTACACACAACCGGCTGACATAACAACTTCAATGCAATAAAAGAGCTTAATATCACAGTCAAAATATCACTTACATCAAAATAGGTGTCATATTCGGCCACGATGAACTCCGACTTGGGCTTATTCTGACAGTAAACCACATACATGTGGAGTCTCCTCTCCTGTAACACAGACAGCAGATCGTCCAGGTCAAATACATTTTAAGAGAGCAAAGTCATCCTCCTCGTCACCAGCCAGCGCTCCACTCACATGTTTGATGAAGAGCTCAGGAAGGTGTTCGTGGTCGTCCAGACATTTCTCCAGCTCCCCAACGAAGAAGCTGACGGGGACAGAAGAGGGACGTTACAAGCGGTCCAAACAGACACCTCTTTGGGTCTCTCGGGACGCCGACGCTGAAACTTACTCTCGGTGCCAGTCGTAGATCTGGTGGATGTTCCCAAAGACGATTTTGTCCTTTCCTTTCATGTCGTCAGGGACGCCCTTCTCCTCGACCTTTTTCATGAAGTTCTGCAGAGTCAAAGAGGGTCGGCATGTTGAGGACGCTCGGAACGCCCAAGGTATATTTTATATCTAGCTGGGACTGTTGTGCCGAGGGATTACTTGCACACAGTGCTTTTGTTGGCCTTCTTTTATATCAAAATGACATTCAGAGGTCCTGTACCGATCATAAACCCACCAGATGACCCTTTGATTAGCCCGCCCCCTTGCTGCCAGAGCTACCATGGAGCCCACACTGTCACTAACTACGCTCACTGCATGAATACTATTACATTTTTGGGAAAAACATGAAAAGCGATTCCAGGGAGAAGCAGACAGAAAGGTCTACAATATTTGTTCCAAGGATTTATCCAGGAAGTCAAACTGATTCAGCAACAACAAAAAGATAGAAGCTAAAGCTACAGATCACAGTCGGACGACGCTACGCTATGATTGGCCAGCCTGCGTTCGAAGGGTGGGACTTGAAGAGTCAATTACAGCAGATGCGTGTCACATGACCTGGCACAGATAATCACAGACGCGTGTCTCACCTCCACCACGATGCCCAGGTCTTTGACGTAGTCCTTCTCCGTCTGGATCAGCTCGTTGAGGACAAACCTGAGCAGAACAAACAGTGAAATCAGCTTCGGCTTGTCCCAAAAGGAGAAGCCTTTTTGGTTCCTGGTAGAACTGTTTCTAAAAGTTTCTAAACCTGCAACCCTTTCAGAGGGTTCGATCAATAATCCAACACAGGATTGACCATCTGTGATCCAATATTTCCACTTTACCCTTCACTATTCCAAGGGTTTCATCCAGAACCCACCCTGGAAGATCTACCGAGAACCCTTACTTTAGTCCAAGGATTTCATCTAGAACCCACCCTGGAAGATCTACCGAGAACCCTTACTTTAGTCCAAGGATTTCATCTAGAACCCACCCTGGAAGATCTACCGAGAACCCTTACTTTAGTCCAAGGATTTCATCTAGAACCCACCCTGGAAGATCTACCGAGAACCCTTACTTTATTCCAAGGGTTTCATCTAGAACCCACCCTGGAAGATCTACCGAGAACCCTTACTTTATTCCAAGGGTTTCATCTAGAACCCACCCTGGAAGATCTACCGAGAACCCTTACTTTAGTCCAAGGCTTTCATCTAGAACCCACCCTGGAAGATCTACCGAGAACCCTTACTTTATTCCAAGGGTTTCATCTAGAACCCACCCTGGAAGATCTACCGAGAACCCTTACTTTAGTCCAAGGCTTTCATCTAGAACCCACCCTGGAAGATCTACCGAGAACACTTACTTTATTCCAAGGGTTTCATCTAGAACCCACCCTGGAAGATCTACCGAGAACCCTTTTTATATTCCAAATGATTCATCTAAAACCCAACCCTGTTTCCTCATAACGATCCTAAAGGGTTGGGCCGATGTGGTGCAGCGTATAACACAGAACTATCTTGGTTCCCAAGATTATATTTTTTGTGGGTTCTGCAACGATCTTTTCACACCCATGCTTTCAACAATCCTTGAAGAATTCCTCCTTCGAAAAAGGGTTCTTCATGGAAACCTTGGAAAAAACATTCTTCTTCAGAAGCGACTGGTTCTGGGTAGAACCTATTCCCTTCTTTAGAAGTAGTTGTTCTTGATATAGAACCAGTTGTGGCTGTCAGAGTAATGGCAGCAGCAGTAGTGACGGTTCTCTACAGTACTCACATCCGTCCCCTCATTGCTTTGGCTCTCTGCTCCAGTTCAGGGTTTCGTGGCTGGACGGGAGTGATTTGCTCCGGCGGAGAGAGAGGCGAGAAACCGGGGTACGCTCCCGGTTCCAGAGGCTGAAGGGAGGAGGTCAGGGTTTACAGGTGGATTCAATCTTTCTTTCCTTTTCACAATTATTAGTCAGATTCAGGAAAGGACAGAAATTATCCTCTATCAAGGCTAACTCATTTATTTGGACCAGGATTATTGATTGGTCTACAATATGAACAACAGTCAACACCCTCAAGCTTTAAGACGCTCAATAGGCAATAACTCTAACATAACCAACATCAGAATAATGATATTATTTCATAGCCAACATTAGAATAATGATATTATTTCAAAGCCAAAATCAGAATAATGAGATTATTTCATGACAGCAGAGGGCAGCAGCAGCCTGGTCTTTAGTAGCCTTAAGGAACAACCAGTGTTGATGTAAGAAAAACAAACTCAACTCCTGCTTTTCCCAATTTTAACACATTCACATAGAAACACTCTACTGTACATGCACATGCACGGGCTGGCACTACACACATTGACTATTATAGTAATTTGGTAAAATAAGCACAAAAAAGATCCATACATGATATTTAAGCTTCGTGGAGGTTGTGTTCGCTCAATGCTGCATTGTGAAGACAACCTCCATGTCATTCTTTTTGACTCGTGCTCATTATAAAGAAAACCTATTTGTAAAACTGCACGCGTGTATGACCAATGCATGCACACATCATACACACTCACCATCTTGGTTTTAACCAATTTTTCTATGGCGCTAACCAGCTCTGCGGCGCTGGGCACCTCAGAGGACGACTGCAGAGACGTTAGCAAGGATGAAGACTGAGAGAGGAAGAGGAGGATCAAAAGCAAAACTGCCGTGTTAGAAAGGAAAAAATGGAGATTAACAGCGGAGGCAGGAGGAGGTGCACGAAAGAAGAGAGAGAAAAGCAGGTGGACCAAGTGCAGGATTTATTCCCAATGAAAAGTTAAATGCATATCAAATCAGTAAGCATATCAAAGCAAAAGCTGCAGGACGTTAGTGGACAGACGGAGACGTTCAAAGCAGACGCCATCAAGCCTCACCTTGTCGTCCTGGGCTGAGGAGTCCTTGATGATCTCCATGGGCGGAGGCAGAGGCGTGTGGACCTCCTCGTCCGGCTCCTCCTCCCCGCCGCTCTGCAGCCCAGACACCGGGGTCTTGGAGAGGGAGTTACCGCCCTTACTGTGGAATCGCTGCAGGGAGAAATGAAAAGTAAAAATCCCTTCTTGTTCATTCATCAGAAGCAGGATTAGTGATTGAAACTGTCTCTCCATGACGTCATCGGACGCCTTATTGTACAAACCCGCGTATTCGACAAAAAAAACTGCTTTTTTTGGATGCACTTGAATGAGTCACGAAGCATGAAGATGCCGAGTCTTGCCGTGTGGCGATGAATCACAGATGAATGAATCCTCGCGGTTCAGGTCAGACTTGATGAGTTAGTCGATTGTTAATAGAATTAAACTGTTTGGTTAATAGTTCGGAGGAGTACAAGCCTATAAAATCCATCCCGGTGTTTCTTGTATTTCTTTTTATTTAGTGTATTTTTACCACTTGATCATGCCTTCAGGCGGCTCTTTTCTCCCCTCGACGAGGAACTGAAATCCATATTGTTTTTAACTTCGGTGAAAGTTTCGGATTCACCAAAAAAAACTAAGCGATAAAGGCAGCGGTAGACCAGCATTTCCTGTGGTCTGCGAAGGCAAAATGACAAATATTCTAATACATCTGTGAAAGTTAACGTTATATTTAAAGTGTCCACAGCAACACATTACTTTACTAAACCCCATCTACTGACTCTGGAGAAGAACCTCCCAAAACATCCGTACTGTCCCTTTAAGTGGCAGAACCTTCCTGTGGAACTCACTTGGAACGTCTTTAAGTATTTATATACTTATATACTTTTTTTTTTATCCTTTCTTCTTTTCCCTCTTCTGTCCCGTCTTAGATGCAACATTTCCTTTATGATCATTAAACTGCGTTTCACGTCACTTCTTTTAGGAACTAAAAAGAAAACTGCATCGCCTGCAATGAACTGCCGTGTTTCTTCTAAAGCATTTATGACTTTTATTTTAATTCATTTTTTAGAAAGTCATAAAAAACAAATAATGTTGCAGGGGTTTGCTTTGACAACAACAGGATTCACATTTAAATAAGTCCAAAGGTTGTACATTTGTTTGTGTGTCAGAGGAACAAGAAAGCGAACTTTAGCAGTTTACTGTCCATTACATAAGTGTAGCTAATATCAATAAATCTCCACGTACCTGGTCAGGAAGAGCAGATAGACAACCTTTAACTACAGAGGCTTTGTGTATAAGAGCAGATAACCAACCATAAAACAGAGATGGTAACGCGTCTCTTTCAGCACGACGACCGGCCCAGCGGATGTTTTAAACCGTTTACATGAAGCACCTTCCAACTCTCTATAGATCTAAATTACGAGTTAAACAGGAACGAGGGAGTGTTTGGGTTCGGTTTTACTGGTCTAGTTATTCTCCACAGGGCTACACCCTCCCTCCTTCTAGAATATGTGATGTCCTCATCAAACTAAAAAGTGCTGTTGGTGCTGACTACTGGGATTAAAACCAAAACAATCTGGACACAAGGCCATCTGGCGGCGTCCTTGAAGCTCGGAATGTTCCGCTTCCCACAAACAGTCGGTCACCGGCCGGATCCGAAAACACTGAAACCGTTTCCTGCAATATGATCGACCCACAAACCTAAACCACACGCTCTCCTTTGAATCCCCCGGCTTACCGGATCGATGATGTCGTCCTGCAGGTTGGGGTCAGGCTGTCCAGGTCGATACTCTTCCTGCTTTCCTCTCTTCCTGTTCCTGGTCCTGTCAATCAAACGGGTCATTACGTCAAAAAAGATTACATTCTGGCATTATATTGGATTCAAGAAATCAAGTGATATATATAAATATATGATATATAAAGCGTTCCTGTTGGTGCGTCAGATTCTTATTAAAAGGTCTCTACTTGCAACAGTATTACCAGGAGTTTTTTTTTTTTTTACAGTGCACTACAATTATCCGAAATGAATGAATGTTATGCTTTGAAACGTGTCCATTTGCATCCAAATCAGAGCCGTCTTCTGGCTCAGTACCGACTTGAGCTTTCTACACAAACGGTGAAACCTCGTCCTCCAGTGTGTGCGATCTCATGCCCGAACCCTCCTGTATTGATCGATTGCCTCACCCGTCTTCTTCGGTTTGTTGTTGGGCAGCTTCTTGACGGAGCTGCCGTGGCTGAGGCGGCGGACGGGGCTGGTGAGCCACTTCCTCAGAGTGTTTCCGGAGCGCTTGGGTCCGGGAGAGCTGGACTGCAGCGAGCTGAGGGACGGCTGCGCCTGAAGGTTCGTCACGGACTCCGTCTTCCCGTCGGAGCCGCTAACGGGGTAGTTTTCTGGAAGGAAAAGCACAAGTTTGACTTTTTAGTGGGAGCCAATCGAAAGAAAGAGCTCCTCTATGTAGTGTGTGTGTGTTTGCTCCTAACTTTTCAGACTAAAGTCCAGTTATGGGGACTGCTTGTCCAATTGGGGACCAAAGTTGTGTCCCTATTTGTAAAAAAACAAACAGATTTTTGGGTCTGTGGTTATGTTTGTGTT
Source organism: Myoxocephalus aenaeus (assembly GCA_038501785.1). Lineage (NCBI taxonomy): Eukaryota > Metazoa > Chordata > Actinopteri > Perciformes > Cottidae > Myoxocephalus > Myoxocephalus aenaeus. The sequence continues at coordinate 63,069 of JBAMJR010000242.1, read as the reverse complement.
ATGTGAAGGGAAGGGATGGTTGAGGTTGGGATAAAGGCCTTTACACACAGGGGGAGTGAAAAAAATAACAAAAAATTGGAAAATCACGCCAGCAAAACCTCTACGTCTGAGGCTTTTATTGTGAAAGGTAAGAATAAAAAAAGGTGTAATAAAGTTTACCTGCATTTCACACAACGTGATTGGTTGAAGCCTTTATTTACGGATAAAAATAAATAAAAAGTATAACGCTCTTTCGCTGCTCTCCGTTTAAAATCAGTTAAATGACAAAGTTGCGTTTCACACAGTCAAACCTGAATTTTAGAAATATTTAATTTCCATACAATCTAGCGGTGAAAGTAACTTGTAATCGGCGATTTACGGCGTTTAAACTGGCCTTCATGCGAGTAGAGACTTTTTTCTTTTTTTTTTAAACGTGTCATAAATGAGCTGCAGATATCTGTAATGTTGCTCTCGTTGGTCCCCGATGAGGCTCATGTGCTCTTCTTCATCGTGTTCGGGTCGTGTTTTGAGGGAAACTGTGAGATCCAGATGAGTCTCTCTTCTACTGAAAACAACTAAATGTGTTGTGCAGCTGCTCTCGTGTCACACGTCTGAAGATGCGGTCACATGACACTTGTGGCCCTGCTGGAGATGAATTCCTTCTCTGGCAGCTGTTAATCTCACAGACACCACAATCAAAAACATGTATCACGCACTGGACTACTATTGTCTTATTGCCGACTAAAAAACATCCAAAATACACATTTAGCAGTTTATTTGACTACTTTTGTCATTTTGCATTTGTAGATTTCTACATACCGTACTTTTCGGGTTACAAGCCGCTACTACCTTCGGTCAGTGTCCCCGTTAGCTCCCCGCTGTAGCCAGCTGGGGCTCCTGCTAGCGCTCCGTCACTTCCACGCTAACTTTCGCTAGCTCCCCGAAAACCACCGAAGGTAGCGGGACCAGGCTCGACACCCGACTTGGGCAGAGGGGACGCGGGCAGTAGCAGCAGCAGCGGGCAGTAGCAGCAGCAGAAGCGCTAGCTAGCAGCGCTACTAGCTTGCTACAGCGGGGACACTGATCAGCCGTAGGAGCGGCTTATAACCCGAAAAGAACGGTAATGACTCATATGCATATTTAAACAACAATTCAGAAAACTTGTAATACACAAAAAGTATTATCCTAACGTCAGTAATGAAGCGTCACCGTTCCCCTGTAGCGGCTTCAGAATGTGTGTAAAGTAACAAAACATCTCTTTGAAGGCCGCTGTGAGTGAGTTGTGTAGTCACGCGTCAGCATCAGCTGCACTCACACAGCTGGCAGCCGTGCGCTGCGGCGGCTGTGGTGTCGGGTGTTTGTTCCAGACAGGAAATGAAAGGTCAAGGGTCAACGGTGTCTCCTGAGGGGCTCCTGCTCGACTCCCCATGAGGAGTAGAGCCTTTTTGTTTTTGTTTACCTTCCTTTATCTCCCTATTCATGCCCTCCTACTTCTACACAAATGTCTGTTGTTGAGCTGTAGACGGCGAAAACAACCATGTGATATTCTGTCATTTCTCTAAAAATGGTTTCCTGTAAAGATCACTTTCACTTCCTGTTAGTACTGCGAGTCAGAGCAGGTCAACAATGTGCAGAAAGACGTAACTGAGTTGACGTCTGAAATCCGTCTCAACCTTATTTTATATATATATAAACTGCACAATTTTCTTTTTAATTTAAAAGATATAAATTAATCGTCATTGTGTTGAATTGCAAACACTATTGTCCAAACAAAACAATCGCCAATACGTATGGTCTGCCTACACCTTCTCCTTCATATTGTGCAGCGCTGCACTTCAATGAGGCATGAGTTAACAGTCACTGTTGTTTTTGTTGTTATCTGACCGGGTCAGCAGTGTGGCTGAGATAAAAAAACAAAACAATAAAAGCTCCTGGTTCAAAAGGCAGCCAAGGTCACGCAGCGCTACTGAAGCGGCTTCTGTTTCTCTCATGAGACCAACGCATGATGCCCAGAGCGCTGGAGGGAGGCGTAGTGCGGCCCGACGTATCCACGAAACCACTGAGGACGCACTTCAGGCCGCGAGAGACGGAAAACATGGCGGCTCCTTTAGAAGCGGAGCGGAACATCTTCATGTGGCCCGGCTGCAGTGCAGGTCGCAAGTCCCGCCCCCGTCCATGTTAGCGGATGGGGGGGGGGGGATACTAAAAGAAGAGTGTGACGGATGTGATTGGACAGGAAGTGTTACTTTAACTTTCCATAAATGTCAAAACTTCAAGTAATAGAACATCTGGCAATTGCATCACAGTTCCAGAGATATGTTGGTTAGTTGTTGAGTCCGCTAACGAGGCAGCTGGGTGACTGACGGCAACAAGCTGAGGCCTGTGATTGGCTCTGGGGGCGGGACCTCGAAGCTAAAGCTCCACCCCCATCACGAACCGTGCAAACTCTGGCTCCAAATGAGGTCAAAATCTCAAGATGGCAGCTTCCGTAATCACGATATGTTGGCTTATCTTTTGTACAGTGGGAAGATAGAGATATATATATATATATATATATATATATATATATATATATATATATATATATATATATATATATATAGTCCATTTATATGTCTCAGTTAAGATGCGTTTTACCCACAGTGCAAGAGAACAACTGATGAAACTGGTACAAATCCAAAACACATGCTGACCTTAGTACTTCTGCACACACCAGAGGTGCAAATACATAACATACTGTGCAAACACACACACACACACACACACACACACACACACACACACACACACACACACACACACACAAACACACACACACACCTTTGTAATTGACAAGAATTCCTTTGTGTGCTGTCCCTTGAACTTGAACTCACTTTCAGCCTGGGTGTTGACACAACGTCGAGTGTCCCACCTGAAGGCCGTACATATTTCATGACTATGTTGAAATATTACATCGCGTTGACAAACAACTGGGCGGTGAAAACAAAATCACACACAACTGCATCGTAAAAGAACGCCTGCTTCCATGTATTTGACGATCACCTCCGGCGGTGGGCTTTCCGCCCCCCCCCCCCCCCCCCCCCCCCCCCCGTCCCCCCCCCCGTCCCGGCGGCTGCTCCCTGGAGGGCCGCTGAGTGAAATCCAGTCATGTGTTTTTAAGAGAGTCCGCGGGTCACCTGCGCGTGTGCTTTCAGGCAGAATGTCATGACGTGGGGCGGCTCGTTGAAGACAGAAACCCATTACAGACAGACGGGGGGGATGAAGAAGAGGAAGATGACGCATGAAGAGGAAGATGACGCAGCGTGGCCTGCTTTTTATCTGTTTTTTATTTTCTTTATTGTTCGTATTGTCTATTTTATTGAGCTTTAGTTTTTTTTAGACACCTGTACAGCATTTGTGACCTTTGTCTGAGAAGTGCAATATAGATAAACTTTACTTACTTTCATGAAAAAAGCTGATGGGATTTTTGTAAATTAAAACAATCTTTGGAAATTATATTTTCACGCTTTGTTCGGTGAGAAAATCGTCAAACAAACGCAAACAAACGCAAACAAACACATTTATTCTATTTTTGTATTTATTGTGCTTTTTAAAAATATTTTATTGCGTAACCTGTATGTACAAATGCTGCTTTAGCAAAAAAAAAAAAGGCCTCTTGCGGGATTAATAAAGTATCCATCTATCTATCTATCTATCTACCACTTTTGTTTTTTTGAAGCGTGAATGCAGAATCAGCCAGAAGTAAGAAGCCAACGTGAGGCTATAAAAAGGACCCACCCCACGGTCACATGACTTCACCGCCACGAGGCCGAAGGACGTTTACTCTCATTCAGACGCTCGGGAGGGAAAGCTCCTCTATTCATATATTCTCATTCAAATCTGCGTTTCATGACGTCGAACAAAATGTTTAAATCTCTCGAGGCGAGGGAACTTGCTGAATCACTTCCTGGATTCAGAACTCGTTCCCCGGACCTCGGCCAGGAAACAAAAAGAGCATACCGCACAATGAGCTCGACGCGTGACGAGAGCAGAATCACCGCCTCGTGGTTTCACGCCTCCCTGAAGCAGCCGCAGTTCATCGTCGGGAAGACGTCATCACTCAAGACCCTTCAGGGTTACGTCACGGCGACCTTCGGGTCGCCAAATCCGATTCGCTCTGGCCAAATTTGTTGCCGTTTTCCTGAGATATTGCGTCGACGAGAACGTGAAGTCACGGTGACCTTTGACCCTGAAATCTCGATCGGTTCATCCTCGGGTTTAAGTGGATGTTTGTTTCAGAGATCTCCCGACAGACGTGCAAACCCCAAATACATAAAAACGTATTTGCTGTTAATACGTCAGCCAAGAATAAGCGGTTTGTACAAAACGGCCTCGAAACACATTCCTCTATATTTTATCATCAGTTATAACGCGTCCTCATCTCCAGAAGATCTTCCACAGGTACTCCAACAATCCCAGGTAAGGAGGCGGGACTCATTAAAAAGGTGAGAAAAACTCACACACACACACACACACACACACACACACACACACACACACACACACACACACACACACACACACACGTTTATCTGTAATTGTCGAGTCATACAACTCTTTAAAGACTTCCACTCGGTCCTGATCTCCAGGTTCAGCGTGTCGTCACCCGTCTGTTCCCGGCGGCGGCGGCGGCGCTCCCACACCAACGCCAACGCAACAATGTGTCACATGACACATTCCAGAGCAACACTTTCAATCTGTTGGTACTCGACAGAAAAAGATTTATTTTTTTAGAGGCCGTAATGAGTTTGTGGAAACCGCTGCATGGCGCGCTGCAGAGAGCAGCGCTGTCACACCGCCGGCCAGAGTCAGGTGAGACCAGACAAGGAAGCTTTTGTTCAGCAGCCGACAGGAAGACAGACGGTCCACTGTTAGAATCCACATCACTCACTATCTTTAATCACACACACACACACACACACACACACACAGACCTGACCTCCAGTCTGTAGATACGAAACCACTGGGATGAATGCAACAGAACAGGGGTTTTGTCTTGCGCTCTCTCACACACACACACACACACACACACAGTTTCATTCTGTAATTACGCCACACACACACATTTTGTCTATGAATGGCTCTATTAACAAGGGAGTATTGAAACTCAGGCCTACTGAGCTTGACACACACACACACACAAGTTCCCGCTAAAAATGAAATGAATGTGAGAATAAAAGTATAGTTTTAGTAAATAGAGTTCCTGAAAAGCACTAAAACACTTTTTTTTAGGTGTCAATGACAGGAGGTGACAGTAATCTGGAAGGTTGACATTCCTCTCATACCTCTCTCGATATTTTAGAAACTGATGAAGCAAACCGGTCTCACTGCCGACTCGTCAAAGGCCTCGGTTTCTGTTACCGACGTGCGGAGGCTCGTCCTCGTCTGGCCGACATCCAGAATGATCTCCCCAACCCGAACGGAGAGGTTTGGTTGCCTAAACTTCCTGTGAATGTGGACTTGGTGAGCGAGAACAATATTAACCAAAGAGGAGAAAAAAACTACGAGAATTTGTTGCAAAATGTATCGACTTCTTCTTCTTTGGCTCATGCTACACAAAACACGGGCCGGTGGTTTTACCGCAATCTTTGCTGACAAAAAGACGAACTAAATCAAAACCACAAGCTAATTACAAAACATCCACACGGCTACATTTTTAGACGCACGCTTATCGAGTCTTGGCCTTTAATTATGTTCAACTTCCTTCAGGCACCAGCGTGCAGATACCAAGGAAAACCATTCATAAAAACGTGTCGTCCATAGCAGCAAACCCAAACCCCCTTTCTTAGACTTCCCTCCTCACACACACTGGAGCTAAACGCTCCTTTTGGGAGGAAACGATACATTGTGACTAAAAACAAAACTCTTTATGGGAAACAGATCAACTGGAAGTGAAAGACCAAGAGGACGGACTCTTTTCTGGAGGGGAAAGAAGACATGAGTAACAAAGGAAACGCTGCTGATACTCATCTTTCACCCCCTCCATTACAACATGTGTATACATGTTGTAATGCACACGTCACACACGTCTATTACAACATGTGTATCCATGTTGTAATGCACACGTCACACACGTCTAACCAGCTGAGCTGAAACAATGATGTCACTTTTATAGAATGTCTTTATAAAACTGGCTCGAGGTTATTGAGGGAAGCCTTTTGGGAATATGGATGGATAGATGGATGGATGGATGGATGGGTAGATGGATGGGTGGATAGATGGATGGATGGATGGATGGATGGATAGATGGATGGATGGATAGATGGATGATAGATGGGTGGATAGATGGATGGATGATAGATGGGTGGATAGAGGGATGGATGATAGATGGATAGATAGATGGATGATAGATGGATAGATAGATGGATGATATATGGGTGGATAGATGGATGATGGATGGATAGATATGGATGGATGGATAGAGGATAGATGGATGATAGATGGATAGATGGATGATAGATGGATAGATGGAGGATAGATGGATGGATGATATGGATGGATGGAGGATAGATGGATGATAGATAGATGGATGATAGATAGATGGATGATAGATAGATGGATGATAGATGGATGATAGATGGATGATATGGATAGATTGATGATAGATAGATAGATGGATGATAGATAGATAGATAGATGATAGATAGATAGATAGATGATAGATAGAATTCCCCACTGATGCACACAAACGTCTTTTTAAATCCCGTTTGAATTGTTTCATGAATTACACACTTGATGTTTGTCAAATTAAAAAGAAAATGTTTCAGGTCAAGAAAGTCACATTTTGCACAAAACGGAATGACAACAAACAGGCTTTGAGACGCTAAATCATCTTTTAAATTCACAAACAACTCAAACCTCATCAAAAAGGCATTTGTTTTTCATCGTTGATCATACTTTTTTTTTTTTTATATAAGGACCCAACGTGACTCCGCCTCTGTTGCGCTGACCCACTGTCTTCACCTACATTTAGATCCAACTGGATCCTCTGTTTCCATCACTGGAACCAGTGGAACCAGTGGAACCACAGGCCCTCTGTGCTGCAGGCTCAAAGTCCACTGCTTGTCCACACAGAGGGGAGTTAAACTTTGGCTAAGCTCAAGCCGCATGCTAACCTGCACACACGCTCTTAAAGGTACAGTGCGTGGGGAACCGTAGTTCAGCCTTAAACTGGTTTCAGTTCATTGCTAAAAGCTAAATGAGTGTAAACTGGTGTCGTGCCAGACTGCTGGTCAACACCAGAAAACCTGAACTGGAAAGAGTGACGCGAGAATGTTTCTCTTAATCAAAGTGCTGTCAGTTTTATATACATATAAATGTATATATTTTCATACCAGAATACCGTGTCTCTGAAAGAAATACTATATAGAAATACTTCTAAATTATTGAAGAAAACGTAGTCTCGTTCTGTGGAGTTCTCTTCACCAAGTGAAGGTAACTGGGACGAGTAATACAGTCACAATCATTTTGTGGGCGCAGTGTTCCTTTAAATCCTTCAGATTTGCACCATTAATGATGTATTTGTATTATTGGCAAAAAGGTCTCACTTTCCAAAGTCCATTTAAATTTTCCCGAAAAAAAATCAACAGGCAATAAATGAATCCTGTCATACATTTCTGTCAAGTGAACCCAGTATGAACCCAGTATGAACCCAGTATAAACCCAGTATAAACCCAGTATAAACACTGTTTCATACATACTCGTTACCTGAGCAACAATCTCCCTGATGGAGAAGTGAATATGTAAAGTACGTGCTGCATTTTACATATTAAAATCCACATTGGAAACATGTGTGGGATGGTATTGGTTTACCGTCTGAGTCACTTATTTAAACTAATGTAAGCCTTCAGCAAGTCAGGTAACATCTTTCTAAAAGAAAAAAAGTTTTTTTAAGTTTTTTATTACCCCAAATGACTGTTCCAAAATAGAGATCTATGAATGTTTTGAGACTCCGCCCAACAACAAATCACCAATTCCATCTGTGGAGGAAACGGCTTCGCTAAGTCTAAGTTGCTCGTTATGAAAACACAAACAAACAACCAACGCTGGGATTCTTTTTCTTCTGTTTCTGGAGAGAATAAGTCTCCCACTACAGGAACGAGAGCGGAGGAAAACACACGTCATCGATACAGAGACATTACGCTTGATCTGTGTCTGAGGAAGGATAGTCTCCTAGCCTCCTAGTCTCCTAGCCTCCTAGTCTGGTCATCAGATGTCTGAATGTAACGGGGGGATGCACCAACAGCAGAAACCCCGTTAGCTGCAGTCGCAGTAAACGCTTTGATACCATAACCTGCTACACACACACACACACACACACACACAGCGGCTGACTGAAAAACAGGGAAACCGATTGCACAATCCAACATCCGATTCTCGATCGAGACAAAGAGAGAAACTGTCCTCTTCTCCATGTGTCTCCGTCTGTGTGTGTGTGTGTGTGTGTGTGTGTCATAACTTCCTGTTTCAAAAGTTATTTTCAATTCAAATCGGTTTCCAGTGGCAGCAGAATGCATCATAACAGGACTTTAAATTTCTATGAATGTCTGTTTCTAGGTTTGTCAACCGCTCTTTCATTCAGTAAAATGACCGACACACACACATACACACACACACACACACACATACTCCTTTCACAGCTGACATGTGTGCAGAATGCTGGAAGCCACAAACCTGTTTTCTGCTTCATTCCTCAGCGCGCGCACACACACACACACACACACACACACACTACAAACTTCCCAAACATGTAATGCATGCAACACAAGCACACACAGGTAGCGTACACACACACACACACACACACACACACACACACAGTGTGTGTGTCCCTACATCTCGTCCCACCTGTGCCGTTGTAGCAGCAGCAGCAGCAGCGGGCGAGGATCCATCCACAGCAATGCTGGCCTCGCTTCATCCTCTCTCACACACACATGCTTCACACAGACACACACACACACCCTCTCTCTCTAGTAAGCTGTCTGACTGACTGAAGGTGTGTGAACACCAAGAGCTTCAAGTCCACACTGCTGACATTCACCACGGAGAGGAGATAGAGGGAGAGAATGAGGTAGGAGGAGACGGGGGAGGAGCCCACACACACACACACACACACACACACACACACACAGAGTTGTTGAGTTTCTCTCCCTCCCTGAAGAACACACTTCATTTGTTTGGAACAGAAGTCAGTGTTAATTAGCGTGGAGGGTTACTTTGGAGAGCGAGGACTCGGGTTCCAACACTGTGTGTGTGTGTGTGTGTGTGTGTGTGTGTGTGTGTGTGTGTGTGTGTGTGTGTCTTAAGCCCCTCTCAGAAATCCACTTTCGGCTTCGTGTAAATGTGCCTCGACAAAAATGATTTACAGCAAAAATAAATAAAATTATTTGACATTTTTATTTTGTATTTGTCAACTTTATTAAACATAGTCGGCCACACTGGGCTTTTATTTTTTTCCGGATGGGTAATATCTTTAATTTAGCGTACTTTTCTTGGTGTAACAGGCGTTACTTGAATGTTGAAGAGAAGAACTCACAAACAATCATCACCCAACTGCAGACTCAGTGACTTCCAATATCTTATCCCCATCAATCTCCATTATCTTACATCCTGCCAAAACAGGCCCTCGGCCTCCCAGCATGCAGTTGGTGTGTACATCTTGCTGGACTCATTCCTGCGAGCCGTGACCCAGAGTTCATAGCGCTCCTGCCCTGCACCACGAGGAGTAAACAGACCTAAACACCATGCTTCTCTTCTACAACCGCAACCCGGTTCACCGTTTGCGTCCCGTGATGAAGTTCATTTTAAGGTTCATAGTTTCATATTTGTGCATAAAAAAAAAGGAGAATTTCTCGCTGTGTGCATTTAACCTGCTCACACTGCATTGTGACGACCACTGCAGCAGCCGGTAAGACAACACACACACACACACACACACACACACACACACACACACACACACACACACACACACATAGCCTAGATAAGGGCTTCCTGCAGTGTCCCATTTTATACACAAGTGCACTTCGGCTGACGCTCTACAGCAAGAAGTAAGGCCAACCTCCTGCGGCTATGACTGCAGCATTTTGTCACAACCTCAGTCTTCCTTTAAAAACTCCCAGGGTCTTCAACAAACTCTTGTTCCCGTTTATCAACCGCTGTGTGTACAACGACGACCGCGGCTCGGCTCCACCGTGACGGATCTTCAGTGGAGTAAACTTAAAATCGTCCGTGTCCTCACGGCCTTTGAGAGAGGACAAGGAGTCCTACTTTACAGAGCAGTCACAAGACCAGAGAGAGAGAGAGAGACACACAGAGACACACACACACACACACACACACACACACACACACACACACACACACACACACACACACACACACAGAATCTCAGCAGAACTCTGCAGCTTGTAATCATCTCTTTTGGGGGTTAATTAACGGTTTAATAAAAATACAAAATCAGCCTCCAGTCACTCCACCGGCGGCCAATTTTTCTGAAGTCCTTCAATTGTCTTTTCCACATGCAGCTCTGCAGCTCCCCTACATGCTCCAGACAGAGAGGACATTTTGTTTACCTATTCTATTAATAATCTTATATCATTTGTAATGACCTTAATTGTGGCAACAGATTGGTTGAGGTGAGATTGAGTTGTTGTAGTCGAGTTGAGGTTACATCGAGTCTAGTTGAGTTGCTACGTCACATCGAGTCTAGTTGAGTTGCTACATCGAGCCTAGTCGAGGTTACATCGAGTCGTTACATCGAGTCTAGTCGTTACATCGAGTCTAGTTGAGTTGCTACGTCACATCGAGCCTAGTTGAGTTGTTACATCGAGCCTAGTCTAGTCGTTACATCGAGCCTAGTCGAGTCGTTACATCGAGCCTAGTCTAGTCGTTACATCGAGCCTAGTCTAGTCGTTACGTCGAGTCGTTACATCGAGTCGAGTCGTTACATCGAGCCGAGTTGTTACATCGAGCCTAGTCGAGTTGTTACATCGAGCCTAGTCGAGTTGTTACATCGAGCCTAGTCGAGTTGTTACATCGAGCCTAGTCGTTACGTCACATCGAGCCTAGTCGTTACATCGAGCCTAGTCGAGTCGTTACATCGAGCCTAGTCGAGTCGTCACATCGAGCCTAGTCGAGTCGTCACATCGAGCCTAGTCGAGTTGTTACATCGAGTCTAGTCGAGTTGTTACATCGAGTCTAGTCGAGAGGTTACATCGAGTCTAGTCGAGAGGTTACATCGAGTCTAGTCGAGAGGTTACATCGAGCCTAGTCGAGAGGTTACATCGAGCCTAGTCGAGAGGTTACATCGAGTCTAGTCGAGAGGTTACATCGAGCCTAGTCGAGAGGTTACATCGAGCCTAGTCGAGAGGTTACATCGAGCCTAGTCGAGAGGTTACATCGAGCCTAGTCGAGAGGTTACATCGAGCCTAGTCGAGAGGTTACATCGAGCCTAGTCGAGAGGTTACATCGAGCCTAGTCGAGGTTACATCGAGCCTAGTCGAGGTTACATCGAGCCTAGTCGAGAGGTTACATCGAGTCTAGTCGAGAGGTTACATCGAGCCTAGTCGAGGTTACATCGAGTCTAGTCGAGAGGTTACATCGAGCCTAGTCGAGTTGTTACATCGAGCCTAGTCGAGTTGTTACATCGAGCCTAGTCGAGGTTACATCGAGTCTAGTCGAGGTTACATCGAGTCTAGTCGAGAGGTTACATCGAGTCTAGTCGAGAGGTTACATCGAGCCTAGTCGAGAGGTTACATCGAGCCTAGTCGAGTTGTTACATCGAGCCTAGTCGAGGTTACATCGAGTCTAGTCGAGAGGTTACATCGAGCCTAGTCGAGAGGTTACATCGAGCCTAGTCGAGTCGTTACATCGAGTCTAGTCGAGAGGTTACATCGAGTCTAGTCGAGTTGTTACATCGAGCCTAGTCGAGTTGTTACATCGAACCTAGTCGAGTCGTTACATCGAACCTAGTCGAGTTGTTACATCGAACCTAGTCGAGTCGTTACATCGAACCTAGTCGAGTTGTTACATCGAGCCTAGTCGAGTTGTTACATCGAACCTAGTCGAGTCGTTACATCGAACCTAGTCGAGTTGTTACATCGAGCCTAGTCGAGTTGTTACATCGAGTCTAGTCGAGTCGTTACATCGAGCCGAGTCGTTACATCGAGCCTAGTCGAGTCGTTACATCGAGCCTAGTCGTTACATCGAGCCTAGTCGAGTCGTTACATCGAGCCTAGTCTTTTATGTTTTATCAGAACTGGAGAGCAAGTTAACATAAAAGGGAAACGGCCGCTTACAGATGTCAAAGCTATTTTTATTGCCGTTAGCACCCTTCAATCCTAATTTTCAACTGCTGTCTCTTGGCAAGTGTGCCTTGAACTTGTGGGTGTGTATATGCATGTGCGTGTGTGACTTTATTTCCATGTGTAGCAGCTGCAGTTGTCTGATTTGCATCTCTACAGGAACACAAAACATCCTTTTCATCAGCGAGAGCATAAATCACACCATGGCCGAGTCAGGCAAATCAGCTGATCTGCCACTGTCTTTGTGTGTGCGCGTGTGTGTGTGTGTGTGTGTGTGTGTGTGTGTGTCAGAGGAATCACCCGCCCACACAAATCTCCTCCCTGATGATTACAACCAGCAAGACTAAAACTGGCTTGCAGGAAGGCCAATTATACTAGGAAAGCAAAATATGTGTTTTATACGAGTTAACACAACACGCATGACGAATGCTGTCAGTCGATGACTAATCGTTTTCAGCCTCCACCTTCTAATATGCTGCGAAACTCCCATGATGCAACGGGGTGAAACCAGCTCATCCTTATGGATCCTCATAATAAAAGACATCCATCGGCACAACCAGCTGTGTGTCTGGTGTTGATCACAGTCATGGAGGAGCTCCACAGAGCCCTCTGGTGGACAGAACAGGAACACTAACCTGTGTGTGTGTGTCTGTCTGTGTGTCTCTGTGTCTGTGTGTGTGTGTGTGTGATGACTGTGGTAACCATGAAGAATGAGTCTTTATTGACCAGCTGGCATTTTTAAGCTGACAAGCGTTCAGTTTTAAATTAAACTCAGACTTCAAACACCCAGAGCCACATTGAAAACGGACACACACACGCACACACACTTAGGTGTCGCATCAGTTTGTCAAGGAGACCCAAACAACAAAAAACGCCTAAAGTGAGATGCATTTAAAAGATCTTGTTCTCTGTAAATAATGCAAAGATTTCTTTTGGGGATTTCTGGCGTATGGAAGCCCATCAACGCCAATGTTAGGAAATAAAAAGATCCCGTAATTCATTATGAGAAACTTTCTTAAAATAATGACTATAATGAAAATAAGACTTGGTATGTTGAGATAAGCTTGTCATTATTTTACGATAAGTATTTTGAGATACTAGGTCATATTTTTGAGATACTAAGTCATTATTTTGCATTTCTACCTCATTATTTTGAGACATCAAGTCCCTTTCTTGAGAAACTAAGACAGTTCGGCATGTCTGAAGTGGAACTTGGTCGACAAAACCAGACAGATTTCATCTGTATTGCAATGCCCGCATCTCACCAATAGAGGGCGATGCAGATCAGATGACAAGAAAATCAACAAATGTCCAAAGAGAACAAAAACACTGAAGCCATTATCTCAGCGGACATCTAGGAAAACAAATCACAGCTGGGCTTTCCAGACCTGAATAAAGACCGAAATCCATCCAATAAGGCCTATTTTTTTAAATCTCAGTTTCCTTTCAAACCGCATGTGTTTATTCTGGTGTTTTTGGGGCTGTGGGAGCAAAGCAGAGCCAAATAAATGGCAGACAAACAACATGTTGTGCGTGTTCTTTCAGTGACGACATTGTCATTAACTGAACCGCATCCATCGACAACGCACCATGAAGGACACGCTGATCCCGAGCCGGAACAGAAAGACAAATCTCCGCTTCATTCATTTCATTTCATCTGGTACCTATGGAGCCAGCGTTGACCTCGGGCTTTTAAAAAAAATCGTTCCTACCTTTCCCCGAGCCGAAGAAGCAGTCCATCTCCACGCTGGAGCGCGAGTGGGACACGCAGAGCGAGGCGCTGGGGACCAGGCCCTCCTGCGGCGGGCTGCGCTCGGTGGTCCGGACCAGACACCAACCGGGCCGCTCGCTCGGCCGCTCCAACAGCTCCACCGTCTGGCCTGGAGGGGAAGCGCACACCGCCGGTTCACAGACGCGCTCATTTTGAAGGTTTTAAGAGGTTTTTTCTCAAGTCAAAATGTCCTTTCTTGAAATTTGTAATACTTGAAATACACACATTTTCTTTCAGCCCAACCCAAATGAAACTCAATGACATGAACCCAAACTAAGGTTTTAGTTTAACCCGAGCCGACGTGTAATCGTTGGATTAAACTATGAAACCAAACCATGATTGAACGCAGTCAACGGGCGGATCCAGACTAAGACGCGTGAACGGGACAGACGGTATCTCACCGGTGCTGACGGACATCTCCGTGCTGCATCCTGCCGTGAAGTCCTGGAGGACGACGGTCAACTCGCATCCACCAGAGAGCTGCAGAGAGAGAGAGAGAGAGACATTTGATTAGACTACTGGTGCTTTAAAACCACGTCTCGTTTGCATGCGTTTGGGGCCTCGTGACTCATTTCTCGAGGCATCTCCCGTTATTCCACCCCGAGGACGGATCAACTTAATCCGTATTCCGTGTTTGCACAACAGAATGATGAAAATACAGATATTCGAGTCGTCCGCAGGCCGGAGGAACCGGATGAACCAGCAGCTCGAGGACATGACCTCGCTCTGGTTCGACAACAAACAGGGAACCCTGCAGACGGAGGAGGAGCCGAGCAGAACGCGGACACACAAAGAGTTGGGAACCAAAAAAATAATCAACTCAGAACAGAAGGACTAGTGTGTGTTTTTTTTTTTTTCTTTTCCCACAAACGTCTCCAGGCAACGTCAAATGCCACTTCCCGACCTTTAGCTCTAATCTGTGGGCTCCGTCTCTGCTGTCGAGGCCGTGCAGCATCACGTAGTCCACATGAAGCTGCGTCCTATCTGATAACCAAATGCGCTACACACCGGAGCAACTGGACGTAAAATGAAGATGTATATTTGCAGACGCACCATGGCTTTAAAGCCCCCGAACACCCTTTGCTCCATATTATTAAATAGTCATTGATAGCAAGTAACAAGCAAATTCACACCGGACGAGACGCGATTTTGTCGCGCGACCAGATTACATGCAAAGTCAATGTACAGACGCGACGGCGCGACATTTCCGCCGGGCGACGCGACTGACGCGTTTGAGGCGACGCGAACAGAATGTTTGACGCGGGGCGAACAGAGCGAAGGACGCGGGGCGAAGTCGCGCCAGTTGAAATATCCTAACATAGTTGCGTCAGCCAATCAGCGTTGAGAATCAGCGTTGAGAAGCTCCGCCCGTCACCACCGCCGTCTTGCCGCTGCTCCGCCAAAAGTAGCGCTGGTAGCGGCTTCATTCAGACCCTGTTGTGGGACTACGGATAATATTATGAACCCAGACACCATGGAGTTTGATGTTCCGACGTATGTGGAGTTTACACAACAAGTATGAAGCAGAACTAGTGGTTATTTCCATGGTGGATGGCAGTATCGGTATCGGTTTTACGGAGGAATCGGTGAAATTCACCGAGCTGTGTGCGGCTACGGATACTATTATGAACCCAGACACGAGGGCGTTTCATGTTCCAACATGTTTGGGACTTCCACAACAAGTATAAAGCAAAACTAGTGGTTATTTATTCCATAGTCGATACCGGAAAAGACAGCTCTTTTTCACCGAGAGATCCCGATGGCGATAAGCCACGCCCCCTTTGTGGCGGCGCGACTTTGTCTTTGTGCCGTTTGGTGTGAACGCCCTCGTTTCACTCTAAACTGAAGCGGTAAGCGCGACGCGACAAATCGTGTCGCGTCCGGTGTGAACGCAGCATTACTGTTTGTGAGTAAAAAGAAAAAAAACACCATTCACGTTTACATGCAGTCCTGCGGGGGCGAGTAGGTCATAAAGAAAGAAAATAGTTCCTAAATGATGTCAGGGAAGATCCATTTCTGTGGAGTTTTTGAAACGTGGCTTTTTCTTTGGAAGCCGAGTGCCATCTAGTTCGTTAGACATCTCCAAAACAAGCTAGAGATGACTAGCGCTACGGATAAGAGGAACATTAGGCGTTTTGGGGGGGGACTGTCCCTTTAACACTCAAAATCCCGGTTGATCTGCTTCCTCGCGGCCGTGTGGAGAGCGGACTGAACCGCTCCGACCGACGGAAACCAAACAAGCCAACCACCGCCATCAGCTTCAAGGACTCCTCCATCCTGATTGGTAGAAACACGACGTCATCTCTCTTCAACTGAGCAAAGTCACGACAACTCAAACGTCTAAATGTACAAAAACTGGCTTTGCAGTTGTACTTAAATGAGAGTCTGGACCAGACTTTGAATCAGACTTGGACCCACGAGGACGTTTCCATCCTCGCTATGAGCCGAGAACTAAAAATCACGGACAGTTTTCATGGTTAACGATTGACAGGAAGTGAAATATAACTGAATATGCATCCCTCAGTGTTGGTCATAAAGTGTTCCAAGGGTCGTAACGGCTTCAGAAACCTGTTGTATAAAGACACACACACACACACACACACACACACACACAGTACTCCCGAGGTGCGTTGACCTTCACTCCTGTTAAAGCAGATCTTTATGACGGCGGCGTAACGAGTCCAGCTGATTGGAGTCCGTGTGTCGAGACCAAACGGAGCTTCCTGTACTGAAGTGACCCGGACGCCGCGTGAGCTGCAGAAACCCCGTCAGCTGACGAGGACGGCGGCGGCACATCAGCCTCTCGCATTCAAAACCAACACGCTGCACCTGAATGCAGCACGTTATGACCCGAGCGTTTGAGTCTTAGAGACAGATGGATAATTTATTAAATTCCACAAGGGGAAACTTTTCTGCTACAGAATAATTTGTACATATGTTACGCAATAAAATATAAAAAAAAAAAAATGCACAATATATACAACAAATAGAATATAATGCTAAATTATATATTGAAACCTATAACCCTAACTCTTAGAAATAAATGACATTAAATAGATTCATTCAGTGCCTCTATGTCCAATTATGTTAACCTTTTTTATTTTCCTTCTTAATTCTCTTAGATTTCTTTCCGACTTTGACAATATGAAAAGATTTAAAGCTTTTACTCTTCTTTTTTTTACATTTTTTTACATTTTGAAAAATGGTTTAGTTAAAAAATAAAATCTGATTTGAGTTTCTAATAAAACAATCTGCTTATTATTAAACATTATATTTAATGTTGTTTTTTCCTGGTTCAGATTTTTGGTGCATTCAAATCCACACAATGCGATATTCTCAACCACTTTGATCTACTTGTAATGATTCATGAGGCCAGTTAAGAGCTTTCTGAAACGGGTCCAGCAAGTCGTGCTGCAGCAGCAGTGAATGAAAACCATCTCAGGATTGTCTTTGACGCTGCAGCCAGACGTCTGTCCAGAGAGACGGGTTCCTCCTCAGTGAGGGCCCCCGAGGGCCCCATTAATAACAGAGACTCGACACTCAACGTAGAACATACAATCCATGTGTAGCCACACCAAAAGTGGCTCCAGGATGTAAATCAAGACTTTTCCCTCTTTTCCTCCATCGGCCTCGTCTGCTCCACTCTCATTGTCTTGGAAAATATCAGGATGTGTGCGTGTTAACAATGTGTGTGTGTGTGTGTTAATAATGTGTGTGTTAATAATGTGTGTGTGTGTGTTAATGTATGTAACCTGGCTGCTCTTTGCCAGGCTAAAGATCTCCTAGCAACAAGGACCCCTGTTTCTATAAAAGGTGCAGGTGAGCTTATACCTGACAGATGGGCCCCCCCCCCCCCCACACACACACACACACACACACACACACACACACACACACCTGTGACGAAACCGGCCTTCATGCACCAACAGTAATTGAATTTGCTCCATGAGGTGGTGTGTGTGTGTGTGTGTGTGTGTGTGTGTGTCACCAGCTCCGGCTGCCTCAGACTGGTACCTACAGACAACATTTGGCATCCCCGTTTAGATTTGAACTTCATTTTGAGATCAAGGGTCAAAGGGTCACCCGATGGAGGAACTGCTGCTGCTTAATGCGAAGACAACAACTGTATGGAATTGTCCAACAATTTCTGAGGAAATGTTTTGATAAATTCCTCAATCTCTCTCCTCTTTGCAGACGATGTGGTTCTATTGGGTCCATCGGACCGAGCCCTCCGGCGTGCACCTGGGGCGGTTTGCAAGTAGTCAGGAGGAGAGTCTGTACCTGCAAGTCTGAGGCCAGGGCTCAGAATGCTCACTCCTGGTTGGGAGTGCAAGAGGAGAAGCTTAAGCCATAGGTCGTTGTAAATATATGCCTCAGTACAAAAGGAATATGGTTTTTAATCCGTCCTCGGATGGGATTGAGACATTTCATTAGGAATTTGCGTTTGCTTATTTGTAGGACAACAAACGCTCTGTGGGTGTAACAGAATTTTGTTTTATTAAAAACACACCAGATGGGACACTACGTTTTCAGCCAGCAGTGAGACAGAACCAGAACCAACAAGGAGACCAGAACCAACAAGGAAACCAACAAGGAGACAGAACCAGAACCAACAAGGAGACCAGAACCAACAAGGAAACCAACAAGGAGACCAGAACCAACAAGGAAACCAACAAGGAGACCAGAACCAACAAGGAAACCAACAAGGAGACAGAACCAGAACCAACAAGGAGACCAGAACCAACAAGGAAACCAACAAGGAGACAGAACCAGAACCAACAAGGAGACCAGAACCAACAAGGAAACCAACAAGGAGACAGAACCAGAACCAACAAGGAGACCAGAACCAACAAGGAAACCAACAAGGAGACAGAACCAGAACTAGAACCTACCAGTAGACCAAAACCAGAACCTACCAGTAGACCAGACTCAGTACAAGAACCACAAACAGAATGTTATGTTTTATTAAAAACACACCAGACAGATTGATGCA
Source organism: Myoxocephalus aenaeus (assembly GCA_038501785.1). NCBI lineage: Eukaryota > Metazoa > Chordata > Actinopteri > Perciformes > Cottidae > Myoxocephalus > Myoxocephalus aenaeus. The sequence continues at coordinate 43,982 of JBAMJR010000242.1, read as the reverse complement.
TCGTCATCAACGAGTTGAAAATAATGATGGGACACTACGTTTTCAGCCAGCAGTGAGACAGAACCAGAACCAACAAGGAGACCTGAACCAACAAGGAGACCAACAAGGAGACAGAACCAGAACCAACAAGGAGACCTGAACCAACAAGGAGACCTGAACCAACAAGGAGACCAACAAGGAGACAGAACCAGAACCAACAAGGAGACCAACAAGGAGACCAGAACAAACAAAGAGACCAGAAACAACAAGGAGACCAACAAGGAGACAGAACCAGAACCAACAAGGAAACCAACAAGGAGACAGAACCAACAAGGAGACCAGAACCAGAACCAACCAGGAGACCAACAAGGAGACAAGAACCAACAAGGAGACCAACAAGGAGACCAGAACCGAAACCAACAAGGAGACCAGAACCAACAAGGAGACCAGAACCAGAACCAACCAGGAGACCAACAAGGAGACCAGAACCAACAAGGAGACCAGAACCGAAACCAACAAGGAGACCAGCACCAACAAAAAGACCAGACTGAGAACTAGAACCTACCAGTAGACCAAAACCAGAACCTACCAGGAGACCAGACTCAGTACAAGAACCTATCAGGAGTCCAGAACCAACCAGGAGACCAGAACCAGAACCAACTAGGGGACCAGACTCAACAATACGTTTCTAATCTTTTCTTGTGTGTTTTCGAGGGTGTGTCTTGTCCTCGACTGCTATCTGTCACATGACTATATAACTGAAACCACACACACACACACACAGTTTTCCAAGAACTTCGGCTACACTTCATGGGGCCTTTGTGTTCGGTGCCAAAACTTTCATTTCTGAGAGACAGACTCTTATTTGAACTGTTGTTTTCTTGTTTTGTTCTTTCAGGGAACAAAAACATCACTAAAAAAGAACAAGCAGTGATAAAAAAAGAAAAGTGGCTTGAAAAAGCAGATGAAAATGACACAAGCTCCAAAAAACATTGTATAACATGAAACAATGAATAAAGAGGTAGCTGTAGAGGAGTGAAGGTAATCTAATATTCCTTCTGCCTCACACACACACGCTTCAGGTTTTCCAGAGTGAACATGGCTGACATGAGCCAGAGTGACAGCTCATGCTTATGTGGACATATTCCTGATAGTCGAGGACCACCAAGAGAACAACTCTCATCTGAAACCATTCACACCACTTTCATCGCTTTTTGTTCCAGAGCCAGAAGAAAGAGGCGGATTCTGACTTCAAGCCCAGAGAACCACGAGCATGCTGCGTCTTCACGTTTCACTTTGACTCATATATATATATATATTTTTATTTTTTTTTCTGTCACAGAGATCGTTAACTACAGTTAACCAAGTGATGCACAAACGGGACGAGAAAATGTGTTAATCAGGCTTTCCTTAACAGAAGCAAATATTGACGGGAAAACAAATGAAACACATACATACAGTCAGTATATATATATATATATATATATATATATATATATATAT